>KN482254.1:23133-68467 GCA_000787095.1 Periophthalmodon schlosseri | reverse complement strand
GTGTATTATGTAACTTTTCTGGTGGAAGGTCGCTACCTACTTGTCTCCATGGAGATATTGTTTTGCCTCAAATAATAACCAGTGTGGTGTTAAACTTGTCAATATAGCATTTATTCAGTTGCAAAGGTTAACCTTAAAAACATGCACTCTTACTGGGGGATTGCCTTTCCACAGACCTGAATTGTAACTTGACTTGATGGCGTCAGCACCTTGTCTCCATGGAGATAAGCTTTTACCATACGGTAGAACTTCCAGATAAAGCAACATCTTCATGGAAACAAGCAGGTGGCAGACCCTCCATCAGAAAAGTTACATAGTGTATCTTTAAATTAAGCTACATGCAATGAAAGAACTAAAGAAAAGGCCATCGTTTCTCCCTTAGGTCCCCCATGATCAGTGTCCTAATGGGGTGAAGTCACTCACCCTCTCAGAGTTGATGAATGATTGGACACATCATTAGTAGAGAACCAAGAGCAAAGTAAAGTGATCAAAGTGCATGGGTGACCTGAGGTGTTGCCATGGCAATGACCTCTGCAGAAACCACCTCAAAACAGTGTTACTGGTAGGCTACAGGAATGCGCACTTAGTATCTTTAGAATTGATTAATAGCCAACAAGTTAATGTCATGCCATTTTCAAAATTTTCAAAAGTCAAAATTTAAAGCCCCACCTTGTAACCTTTTATCCGAAAAATAGACAAAAACATGTCTTTGCATTTTGGTTGTTTTTATTGCACTGAAAAGCACGTGTCCTTACTCGAGTTTGCATCTCCACAAAAGTTACTTTTCCTGGAGGAGGCCTCCTCCTGCTTGTTTCCATTGAAATGTTCCTTTGGCTATACTTTTCCACAGTTAAGCATAAAGCATATATTAAACTTCATGGAGAATGTTCTAATATATCGTTTTAACTTTCTGTTTCCATAGAATCATGTAGCATACCATCTCCAGAAAGTGACAGTGTTGCTTTAACTAAAGGTTGCTTAAGTGTTCATCCTTAATTTGCCCCCAGTGCCTGCATGATAGTTTTGTTAATAAACTGGCTACATCTCATACTAATTATATTACTTGTATTACATTTGAACTTTTGTGACCTCTAGTGGCTCTCAAACTTTTTTCACTTTAGTAACCCATATTTATATTGAGTGATTTGACCTATTTCACTAAAATATAAAATTTTCAGTATAAAACAGACTAAGTGCAGTGTATCTTGAAATCATTTCCGTGACCCCGGCTCATGTCTTGCCCCACTGCCATGAACCACTGATCTATAGGCTCTAAATAATAATTATGTACATTTTGAATCCCCTTTTCTACAATTTTCTCTTCTTACTAGTGCTATCATGTAAACCCACACTTACTCGGTTGTATGTACACGTCGTTACACAGACATGGGCCAGCTCACACACCTCCAGCGTCACTGATGGATGCTGCTCCTGAACTGCTCCGAGCATTTAAGGAAAGACCATCACTCATTTTGTCAGCGCTTCCAATGAATCTTCTCTGAGTCTCCCTTCATTTCCGGCATTCATTATTTTGCCTAAGGATCTTAAATAGCCGGCCCACTCATTTAGGGGGCAGAGGGGAGCTAGCACATTACGCCTCTGCTTCTCATGAGAAAATGTAGGTAAAAATGAACTTCCTGATCCACTCTGTTTAATATGACATGATTTCTGATGGAAGGCAAGGGCCAGTATAGCTCTATGGATAATTCACTGCAGTTGAATGAAATAGGCAAACAGAAACTTACATGTTTTTGTGCTATATGAAGTCTGTTTTAAACCTACAAACAATTTAAGACAGAAACAGGTTCACCCAAAGGACAAAACCCTGAGGCACAAACAAAGCAATGTGGTCTACTCCGTTAAGTGAAGTGAAGACTGCCTGTGAAGACTGTCATGAGAGCAGCTCCGGACCTCAATCTGCTGTTCATCTCCATCACCACCAAAGCCACTAACCACCTTTTACCTAACCATCTCCTTTGAAGATAGTGAGCTACAGAGCTTAGCCAAAGAGAAGAAATGGTTTAAGAGGGGAGTTAAAGAGGCAGTTTTTGTTGGGAAATCCATCTTTGAACAGGAATGGGGGGCTTAGACATCATTTATCTCCTATTTATAACTCCATCCTCAAACCTAAATCAAAACAAGGAAAACAATAGCCCACATGCTAATAGGTGTGAGAGCACCCATTAGAATGATTATGCTAAGTATGACTCAGGCACAGTTCACACTTAGTGTAGCTCATTAGACCTAGCTAACAAACAGAAACTGTACACAAACAAGTGTGTTACTTTTAGTGTAGTTAGCTCCTCCCTTCAGACAGATATAAGGCAGTGTCCAAAAGCAATCTGACCAGAACGGAAGAAGCCACTTGGATGAGCGGCAAAACGTCTTCATTCTAAAACTTTTGTCCAGACAGAATTGAATTTTACCTGGACGACTGAGGGATTCCACAGACAGCTGCATGTTTAAATAATGCCATTATTTTTTAATACTAAAGATTATTTTTTGCCTTAGTTCATTCTGCGTTGTCAGAGAAGACATTAAACCTTGGCCCACTTGTTTCTTTAGATTGATCCAGTAACTACTACCATAAACCAGGCCAAAAGTAATTCTGACCTGTCTTGCATTATGTAACATTTCTGGTAAGGGGTCCACCACCTGCTTGAGTTATTGCATTAGCTGTTCCACAGTATTTCACTGATCATTTATTCAGTTACAAGCTATATAGAGTTGTTAAGTGTGATGCCATTTCCAGGTCCAAGACAGGTAACTGTGGCAAAATAAAAAACAGAAACAAAAACAGAGCTAGAGCAGCTGTGAAACTGGACCCGAAAGTGACAACTCTGTATTGCACAATAATACGTTGAAATCTGCATTCTTACTGTGAGTGGGCCGATGTTTAATGGTAAATGGTCACAATTTTATACAGTGCTTTTCCTCCTTCAAGTCACTCAAAGCGCTTTACATCAAGGAACCACTCACCCACTCACACACACATTCATACACCAGTGTACGCAGACACTGGAGGCAAGGTGGGTTAAGTGTCTTGCCCAAGGATACAATAGCATTCATCTATGGGAGCTAGGATTGCACCGTCAACCTGTGCGTCAGCGGATCTAACCGCTCAACCAATGATGTTTATGTCGAGAACGGGATTTGAACCGCCACCTTTCGGATCAGTGGACAAACACTCTACCAGCTGTGCTACTGTCACCGTACCATACTGCAGAAAATTCTTGGATGTCGGATCCTCTACCAAAAAAATGTACACAGTGCACCATTTAAACTATGTGGCTGTTGTGTGATCCCATTAACATAATTTTCCTATATATTTAGCTCCACATTTCTCTCTGCCGTGTAATCGTCTTCGCAAATGTTATCCCCAAATCCATCAACACACAAACAATCTTAAGAATAGGCAATTTGCAGTCTCCCTCTCACTGACCTACATTCATTTTTCAAACCTGAATGAGCTCCACTGCACTGAGACAACACCGGCAGGGCTAAAGGATGAGCAGGGCAGCCAACTAATAACAGATCACACTTGAAATGTAAATGTACGACGCATAGATTAGATAAACCACTTTATGTAATATTCAGTTATGCTAAACATGTCCAATACCTCACTGTGAGACTGTTGTATAAGCCTGAAGCCATCTCAGCTCCAACCCCATTACTGTCATTAATAATAGCACTCAAACTTGACAACATTTCAACTTATCGCTTCTCCGTTTTTCACATTGGATCATGAACCACAAATGAATCTGACTTGAATGTTTAATTTGTGATATTGCATCCAGCCAATCAGCAGCTTTCATAGTTTTCATTAAAATAGCAGGCCGTGTGAAGGACTGGCTGATTGCTAATCAACAGTTTCACAAAGGCAAGCCTCTTAACTGTTAGTGAGTGTGGGAGGGAGGGAGGACATGTGTGTCTCCTCTCATCTCTCCTCTCCCTCTCAACCTCTCCTTCCCTCACTTCCCCTCCCTTCCCTGTCATTAGTCCACCTCTGTCTCTTTCTCTCCCAATCTCCGTCTCTCCCCTTATTGCCCTGTCTCCTTCCCTCCCTCCCGCTCCCTTCCCTCCCTCCTTTCCCTCCTTTGCGCTGTCTCTCTCCCCCTTACACTCTCTCTTGTTCTCCTCCTCTCATGGCATGTGTGTCTCCTGTCTTCTCTCTCTCTCTTTGACTCTCTGTCTGCTCCTGTCTGTACCAGTCGCTCCTCCTCTTCCTTTCTTTCCTTCACTGCCTCTCTCCTCTCCCTTTCTGTATCTCCCCCTCCTCTCCTCCTCCCTACCTCTCTCCTCTTTCTTTCCTTGCTTTCCCCATCTCTCTTTCTCTCACTCCCTCTCTGTTTGTATCTCTCCTTTTGACCTCCTTTCTCTGTCTCCCTACCTCTTTCTCATCATCCTTTCCTTTCTTGTGTCTGTTTCTCTCTATCCCCCTCAGTCTCTCTAACTTACCATCCACCCTCTCTCTCTCCTTCTCTCCCTCTTCCTCCCTCCCTCCATCCCACTCTCTCTCCCAGCCCATCCTCCTCCTCTCCCTCTTTCTATCCCTTCCTTCCTCCCTCTTATCACCCCCTCTCTCTTTCTCTCCCAAACACATTCTCTCCCCTCCTTGTCTTTATCACTCTTCCCCTCTCTCGCTCTCTCTCGTTGGGCATCCTTTCACTCGGCGCTAGGAAATTCCCCTCAAATACACACACTCCAGACGGTTGTCACGGAAACCAGCATCACTTACAGGCAGCAGCTGAGGAGGACGGAGCTGAGTTCAAATGAATATGAAAGTCTAATGTAATCCTGCTCTGCTGTGTCTGTGTCGTGCCATTTTTGGGAGTCACAGATTGCAATAAACTCATAATAACACAGCCAGACCGAGAGAGGACTTAGGGAGAGGACTGAAAAGCACTCACCTCACAGTAGGAAGGTCCTCTGTGGAGTTTACATGTTCTGTCTCTGTCTGGGTGCTCAAGATGAAATTATTTTATCACTGTATCATCAAAGAGTAGTGCTATTCACTCATATGGGCTCAGGTAGTTGGCGGTTCTCAGAGCTTAAAGGTTCTATATTGCACAAAATTGATGTTAGAATGTTGTTACCTCCTCAAAAACATACCCGGAGTTGTGTTTTGTTTCATTCACAGTAATCCTGGATTATTAGTCTGCATCGCCAAGCTCAAAAACCTCCTTGTCTTTATCACTCTTCCCCTCTCTCGCTCTCTCTCGTTGGGCATCCTTTCACTCGGCGCTAGGAAATTCCCCTCAAATACACACACTCCAGACGGTTGTCACGGAAACCAGCATCACTTACAGGCAGCAGCTGAGGAGGACGGAGCTGAGTTCAAATGAATATGAAAGTCTAATGTAATCCTGCTCTGCTGTGTCTGTGTCGTGCCATTTTTGGGAGTCACAGATTGCAATAAACTCATAATAACACAGCCAGACCGAGAGAGGACTTAGGGAGAGGACTGAAAAGCACTCACCTCACAGTAGGAAGGTCCTCTGTGGAGTTTACATGTTCTGTCTCTGTCTGGGTGCTCAAGATGAAATTATTTTATCACCGTATCATCAAAGAGTAGTGCTATTCACTCATATGGGCTCAGGTAGTTGGCGGTTCTCAGAGCTTAAAGGTTCTATATTGCACAAAATTGATGTTAGAATGTTGTTACCTCCTCAAAAACATACCCGGAGTTGTGTTTTGTTTCATTCACAGTAATCCTGGATTATTAGTCTGCATCGCCAAAGCTCAAAATGCTCTGTTTCCATCTTGTGCTGTCATGAAGCAGTGGTTTTCAAGTTAACAGCTGCCTTTTACCTTTAGTTCAGAAGAGACTGGCAATTCTAGTGAAGGTGTATGGAGTTTAAAAACACAGTTAAGTACTTCCTTCCTGCATGACATCACAAGGTGGAACAGTGCGTTTTCTGCTTGAGACAAGGACTCAGCCTAAATGTGCAGGATGTGTGTTTTAAACATGTGTAAATGAAACAACAAAACTCCAGGTATGTTTTCATAGGCCCTTTAAAGGTGGATTATGTAACTTCTCCAGTGGTCTCCCCTCCTCCTTGTCAACATGAAGATACTATTGCTTGACTTGTTTGGAAAATGCCACAGTATAGCATTTAATTTAGCATTTATTAAATTGCAGGTGTTTTTATTGCTCAAAAAAACTTTAAAAATGCATTCTTCTTATTCTGAGTGGGCCAGCATCTCCACAGATCTGACCTGTAACTTGATAGTATCACATTCATGGAGATATAAGTTTAATGCCATACTGTGGAACATTCTAGGCAAAACAATAACATATTCTGGAAATGTTACGTAGTGCATCTTTAAAGTTGCAAGATGAATAAGTTTGGAAGTCTGTGGATCACTCAGAATTGGTATGTTTCTTGCAAAGGTGTGGGCGACCTCATGTATAACGTTGCCCCCTGCTTTTCATTTGAGATTTCTAAATGATCTGAGACGTGAATCAAATAAGGTTTTATCTTATCTTTCTTCTTACTTTCAAGTTTGCCTCGGGATTGTCAAAGTGTTTTTGGATGAAAGATGAAACTTCTAAAGCTCAGCACAAACCAAGCACTGATGACTTCTCTCTCACCTTATTTGGACCAAAAATGGTTCAAATGACGAGATTAAAGTCAAATGCCTGAGCTCAAAGAGGGATTTCTTAAATTGAATGTGGAAAAAATCTTAAATGTAGACATGGAAATTTGAAACTTTATTAGGGCCATATCAATCTGAAATAGATGGAGGCAGGTTTAAATTTCTTGTTTTACTTTGTTGACATATTATTAGAGGGAGTTTTGTCTTATTTAGTATTTGAGTAAACTATATCAAACAGAAATTGGTGTAAAATTTCAAAATTTGCCTCATTATTTGGAGCTAAAACTGTATTAAATCAGTCTCAGAATTAGATCCCGACAACTCCTTCTGTATAATGCCAACATCTTGTTAAGTACAATACAGGGAAGTTTGGTGTTTGTAGGTGCTACTTTAAAGAGTGGTCTTTATGTCCACTCTTATGAGACAAATGCATACTGGGAAAACGGCATTTGAAGTTACAATGTCCCAAATAAAGCTGTTCAAGTTGAATAAAACATCTTTAGGTGGTGATTGGATCATTTTGTTGACTCCATGTGAAAGCTCATATGTTGAGAGAGCAAACAGAGGAAAAAAACTAAAATATGAAATAGACAGAGAGATAGACAGAGACATAATGCACTTATCATTGACAAGCAGCTTAATGAAATCGTGCTGCAGAGGTTTTTACAGGGTTATGACACAGCTGTGGAGTGGCGGTGTGGTGGAGAAATATCTGATTTGACGCACACAACACCTGATCTCCAAGTGCCACCTGGATCTATAGGGACACTCCAGCTCCTGTAATCCTCCTACCCTCCTACAACAGGTCAAAGGTCAAAAGGTGTATCCAAGTAGCACTGACACTACCTCCTTGTCACTGCAACTCAAGACATACACTTGAGCTCAAACGTATGTGGCTCTGCTTGTCTCCACATATGTGTTATTGCTTTCTCTGGAATATTCCGCAGTATGGCATTAAACGTATCTTGCATTTGTTCAAATGTAGTTGTTTATTGTTCAGAAATGCCTTTAAAAACAGGCGTTCTTACTGTTGGCATCACCTGTTTGTCTCCCTGGAGATACATAAGTTTAATGCCATACTATGGAACATCCAAGACCAAGCCATAACATCTCCATGGACCCTCCACCAGAAAGGTTACAGAGTACACCTTTACATAAAATGAACTTTGACACAGTTTATCACACCATACGTTTACTTGAGTAATATTTTAAAACAACAATACTTGCAGAAAACTAAAGAAAGTGCATAGGCATCCCATAATTGCAATACAGAACACGAAAAAATGTAGATGAATAACTTCTAAGAACTTAAATATTGCACTATTTACTGATATATGTTATAATGTTGTTTTCTCATCACAAACACAAACACACAAACCCTGCATATTTAGGCTGAGTTTCAAACTGAAAACACTCTGTTCCACCTTGTGATGTCATGTGGTAATACAGGAAGCACTCCACTGTCTTTTTAAACTAGATTCACCTTCACTAGAATCATTTGGATGATTTCAACCCTGGAATTGCCAATCTCTACTGAACAAAAGGTAAAAGGAGCTTGTTAACTTCAAAACTAACACTTCATGACATCACAAGGTGGAACAGAGCATTTTGAGCTTTGGAGATGTAGACAGAACAATAATAAAGGGTGACTCAAACATATGTGAATGAAACAAAACACAACTCCAGGTATGTTTTTGAGGAGGTAACAGCATTCCAATCTGGATAAAAGCTCACAAGAGTCAATTCAGCATAATATAGGACCTTTAAAGGAAAATCAGTGGCACTTGTAGGTCTTTCATTTAAATCTGCCAAAGTAAAAATGTTGGCTACTCTTGTCCCTAAGTGTTTTTCAAATCCTTGTGGACTATTTAGAAATATCAGATTTTTTCCATTATTAAATATATTTTTAATTAAATTTTATTCAATCATAAATCAGATACTATAAATCTGTACCTTACAAGTTTGTTTTGTTTTTTTTCTCTATAGTGTTTCCATTGGCAGTAGTAGCAGTCCTGTCAGTTTGTAAAGCGGCTCTATAAGATCCCCCGTGGCATAATTAAAATCTCCATCGTCTCTCTCCCTTCATCCCAATTCAACTGAACACTGTGAAAAATAGGTCAATTAACAACCCCTGCTCCCGTCTCTCTCCACCACGTGTCTGCGCAGCTCGGGGAGTGGGTGGCTGCTGTTACCATAGCGCCAGGATAATATTGTGCAATCATTGTGATCACGGGACATAACGTTTTACAAGTCTGTTTAAAATTAAGATGGAGGCTACATCGAAATTTTGTTGAATTTGCCCTTTAGCTGTCAAAATGAGGTTTTGACCTGGTTTATGGTTAAAAACGCTGCACCTGGTTTTTACAGAACTAGTTAATTTTAAACATTTTGCTGTGGTCCAAAGTTATTCCTCACTTACCTTATGCATTCTGAACATCCTAATTATTCACCAAAATTAGTTTATAAGCTCTTTTCACAGACCGGAGTTTTGTTGTGACTGTAAAGATAACAACTAGCATGCTAATGAGCACTTCCTGGTTATCGGACAATAAAATGCATTCTGATTAGATGCAAACAACACACAGCAGACTTATTTTGACCCCAAGAGCTGCTTATACAATATATCTGTACTATGGTAAGACACATTTTACTCAAACAAAAATTTGTTAGTGAACTATAGCGATTTTCTTCCCAATAATTTGAAAAAGTGTCAGAATTTTTCACACTAGATTAATAAGGCAAGTTTCACAATACCTAAATGAAATGATGAGGTTCAACATTTCAGTTTGGTTATTTCAAAAACAGTGAATATCCCATAGAGTTACAAAGGCCCTTATCCCTCCATCTGAAATTATGACATCAAATGCAATCAATACCCGGTCGCTCTGCTTACTTATGCATGCAGCCTTAAAAAGTTAAAATGTACCAAACACTTAACCTTGTATTAATAATTGAACAGTAAAGGCGGAAGAGCAAGTCCTCAGTGAAGTATTCTGTACGCTTTAGACATTAATGTATTCAAAACAAAAAGAGGAGCTGGAGAGCAGGTCATTAAGTTAGGTTCAGACAGTAGTACAGGAGACCAGGTGCAACATTTTAGCATTTCATGGCTGTTGCTAAGCTAATACATTGTGCCTATGCAGCTTTTTTCTTCAGTGGCATGACCAAGGTCTTGAAGTTGTAAGCACAGGCAGTTTTTAATGACATTCATAGTATTACTATTGGTGGACTCGCAATGCAATCAATGTTTGGCCAGTAATTTAGAGGCCAACTGTTCTATTGCCATTATAATAAATTTTTAATCATTTTAATCAAATTATAATACATTTTAAATATAATTTTTGTATTTTTAGGGCAACAGTAGCTCAGTTGTTCGAGTGTTTGTCCACTGATCTGAAGCTTGGCAGTTTGAATCCTGCTTTAAATATTTTTAGTATTTTGTGACATTAGCAGTAGCATTGGTGAACTCACAATTCCATCACTTCACTACAGGTTTGGCCAAAATTAAGAATATAGAAGTCAACTGCTCCACTGAAACGGTAACACATCTGTCAGTTTAACAGTAAGTTCATAAGTACCCAAATAATCACTTTATACTATTTAATAATAATAATAAATTCAGCATCGAATAAACATAGGGCGACCAGGTTTTCAAAATTCAAAACTGGGACACACTCGGGTTGGGATGGTATGAATAAAATTGTGAAAAAAGCGTGTAACATTGTCCATTCTCGACTCACTTGAGGGACTACTGTCGGTGCATTTTTTTTGCCTGATGTTCATTTTCAAGCATGCTTTTCTGTATTTTGGCTAAACAAATGACAATATATTCCCCCTTTTTACTTTTGGCAGGAATCAAATTGGTCAAAAATAGGGACAGCTGCATTTCTTGAATAAAACTGGGATAAATCAATGGGTTTGTATAAATTTACTGGGAAAGGGGACACAGAGCTCCAAACTGGGACTGTCCCGGGTAAGTGGGGACTTCTGGTCACCATAAATATAAATGTTTGGACATTTCACAGTGCATTATCAGTGGTAAGGTTCTTCTATAACCATAGCTGCCAATGGGGTAGACTCACACTAGCAAAAGAAGAAGCAACACAGAAACATGTAAACTCCAAACAGAAAGGAACCGGAACCTGGAATCTTCTTGTTGTGAGGCCACAACAGTAGCCTTGGCAAAGCAGTGTGGATCAAACCAGATTAGAGACGAGGGCTGCAACGGTTAAGCAGAATAATCATGACTAGTCTGATGTGCCAAAACATGTTTTATAACAGAAGCCTACACTTCATTCGTAAACAATGTGTCTAGATGTCTTCAGTCGCCATATTGTGCCTTTATCTGGTCAAATATATTTAAATACATCTCAATTAACAATAGAAATATTCATTAGACTAGTCGACTAATCAAAAAAAGAATCGCCGACTAACCAACTAACCAGCGATTACTTAAATAATGACTAGCTGCAGGTCTATCGGGGACCATCAGAGACTATAACTCATCAGACCTGTAGAGATTTAGATAACAGAAAAAACATGGCGTATATAACAGTGTAGCTCGAGGTTTCCATGTCCTCAGAGTGTAACGATGATGATCGGTTTTGCTCTGGCATGAATAAACACTCAGCTGCTGTGTGAGGGCTGTCCCGGTTACCACGGAAACAGCCAGGCAGCGAGAGCCCTGTGCGGAGACTGGAGGGTTGCTAAAACAGAATGACAACAAGAGTTAGTACAAAAGCTGACACATGCACAGATGAAAGGGTAAAAACCATAAACTCCACTGCCCCGCCTCGGAGAATATATAGAGACGCCGTGACACTCAGACAGGCTTAAACTATGATGGTATTTAATTTGACGTCAGAAACACGAGCAGGTGGCATTTGAGAGCACGACGAGCCTATTATCTGTCTGTAAGAATCATTTGTGCAGAATACGTGGGCACAAAGGTATGATATCTCACCACCACAGTAGCATCAAGAGTTTACAAGATTTACCGTAAAAAGAACTGATCGAGTTGAAGTAGTAGTAGCTGTAGTAGTACACAGTGGTGGAACATGACAAAGTTAAAATAGTGAAGTACTGTACTTAAGTATAGATTTCAGGTATCTGTACTTCACTTAAGTAGATTTTATGGTGGATACTTTAATTTTTTTTTACTTTTTACTTTTACTTCACTACATTTCGGAGCAGGTATCTGTACTTTCTACTCCACTACATTTTTTAAGTGGACTGAAAAGTCAAAGTATTTTTTATGATTGTCTGAGACCTGCTGAAAAGTCTGAGGGGTTTATTTTTAACACATTTGTAGTTTGAGCAAACAAAAATATACAAATAAAATAGCAAGGCGCCTGGTGAAGTCCTTTTTCAGATTCTAAAGCAAATATCCGTGCTTGTAGCTCATTAATTTGTTGTTGATAGTTCCAGCAGCGTTCACAGAAAGAATTCCTTAGGTTTCTTCCCCTGGTCACGTCGCTGGCTCGTTAGACAACTTGTTAAAAAAATGTAAAAAAAAAAAAAAAGTCTTCAAAGTCTTGGTTTACTTGAAAGAAAATCATAACTAGACAGCTTTTACAGCACTGGAAGAGGTAAATGATTAAAAAGCGAAGTAAAGAAGGAAGCAGCAGGAGCAAGTAAGGATCGCGTCTGCACTCTTCAGAAGCGGCAAGTACTTGTAATGTTTTTGTAATTGAATTTATTGGTAGTATGTCTGCCCAAATGCAACCACAATGAGGGTATCTTCCATGCTGCAAGCAAAGTAGTGCTTGTGATAAATGTAAACTCGTCAAATCAAATTATTGATTAATACTAGCATCCAATTGCAGTGGTGGACGAAGTACTGAATTTTGTTACTTAAGTAAAAGTACTGATACTGGAGCAAAAAAAAAAAAACTCAAGTAAAAGTATCACATGAAAAAATCTAATTAAGTAAAAGTATTAAAGTACCCATTTAAAA
Organism: Periophthalmodon schlosseri; assembly: GCA_000787095.1. Classification (NCBI taxonomy): domain Eukaryota; kingdom Metazoa; phylum Chordata; class Actinopteri; order Gobiiformes; family Gobiidae; genus Periophthalmodon; species Periophthalmodon schlosseri. Next base: position 55,911 of record KN482254.1, on the reverse strand, counting down.
ATGTACTTAAAGAGTAAAAAGTAAAAGTATTTTGAGGTCTTATAAGGCTTCAAATATAATGATTTTGATACAGATTTGTGCTTTTTATTGTAGCTGTTTTTATTTGTTTATTTATTGTTATATTTTTGTTTGCTCAAATTATGAACATGAGACCAGCTTTTACAGCAGGTCTCAAAGTATCATAAAAATACTTTTACTTTTCAGTCCAGTTAAAAAATGTAGTGGAGTAGAAAGTAGATTCCTGCTCTCAAAAGTAGTAAAATAAAAGTAAAAAGTATCCACTAGAAAATGTATTTAAATAAAGTACAGATACCTAAAATTTATACTTAAGTACAGTACTTCACTACTTTTACTTTGTTACGTTCCACCACTGTCCAATTGTTTTGCTTATAGTCCTACTGCTTCATAGTTATCTACCTGCAGCCCAAACATACAATGGCAGTAATTTGCCCCTCTCCAGTGAAGTTTGCTGAGCTGTTATCAAGACAAGATGGACATCTGACCAACAACAAACGCACATAGGCTCTGTGTTGTTATAGATATATACTTTATTAATTCTCTCTGGTAAAATAAAATTACAAAATCATTTCAACCTGAAACGGCACTTTCCTTGTTCATAATTAAGATATCATAATACATATATAATAATCCAAATGACGCATGAGAAGAATACTAGTTTAGTAATATTTGATATCAGCTATGACTGCGTTTAATCATAATGGTAAAAAAACTAAGCATTACAAAGCTAAATTTCATTAATAGCATACTGTACATTTTTTCCAAGCGTAAGTAAATTTTCCGGCCACAGCGTGTCACTATTGGACAGTATAAGAGTGCCTCCATAGCAACAATATAGGCTTTTTTCTTTGTAATCACCCCATACAATTTGTACCACTGATATCTTAGAGTCTTGTGTTCAGTTATTTTGTGACAGTTGTTCCATCATGGCCATTATCCTTTATAAGGTTTATTTGTGTTGCCTTGGGTTTATCTGTAGACCACCTCCTCCACGTCGCTCCATTGGTGAGACCACTGTCCATGCTCAGTCCCAGGTTTCACAGTTTTCCCTCTGAAATATTGTCAGGATTTCTGCACCGCCCCCTGCTCTGTGTCCCTAGTGATAGCGGCGTTCCCTGCCTTTTATTGAAATCCATTTAAAATAGAGCACTTTGGTTGTTGTACTGTGTGTATGTGTGTGTGTGTGTGTATGTGCACAGTTGTGCGTTAGTGTGTGTGGGCTTGTCTAAATGCGTGGCAGTTTTAAGAGATGGAGCCAGTAACAGTGTGTATTTGTATACACAGAATACATTCATGAAGTTGGTTTGAGATGGCAGACTTGAAGAACAGTGGCAGTGAGGTTATCTCCCCCTTTTTCAAGAGTCACGTGTACAAAACATAAAAACAGGTTGCGTTCACACGACATCACAACATTCTGAACTGTCTATTTATGGGTTCAATTTTCTATTTATAGGCACCATTTTGAGGACTTTTGACCAGAAAATATCTAGCTTTGTATTGGTAATTCATTTCTATGGCAACGATCCTAAATTTTCATAAATCTGAAATCCAGTGATGAGGTTGTGGGAGGGTCAGAATTCTATGGTTGTAATAGTCCAAAAGCAGATGTTTTGACCTGGTTTATGGTTAATATCTCTGTGATAACAGGGTCAATCCACAAAGGGAGTTTTTCCACTAGTATCAAAAAGTGGCACCAATATTCATGTCATGAACGCAACCTTAAATGAAACATGAATTTAAGCCGTACAAATTGAAACTTTTAACAGCAAACATAAACCTCTATTGTAAAAAATAGCCACATACCATGTCCTGCACACCGGCCACAAGGCCTTTTTATACACAGGCTACAAGGCCCTTTCTATTTCTATACCATAATTTATTAATAAATAAACTTTTGATTGTTCAGTCAACTGTCTGCGATTCTAGTGTTTTTTTAAACCATTATTTGACTCACTGACTCTGGAGCACAGGCACAGAATGTGCAAAGCTCCAACCCACACTCAAATACGAATACATCTTTAAAACCAAATCTGTTCAGCAAAAGATATTTTATAAAAAAAAAATAAAATAAAATCTTTAACATTTTTACTAAAATGTACACTTTTTTTATACCTGTTTTTAAAGGTCTATTATGTCACTTTTCTGGTGGCGGGTCACCTGCTTTGACCAAGATATATCCACAGTATGGCATTTAACTTATGCATCCGCATAGAGTCAAGCAGATGACACCATCAAGTCAAGTTACAGGTCAGATCTGTGGAGAGGCGACCCCACTCATAGTAAGTATTCATATTTTTCAAAGAATTCATGAGAAATAAAAACATGCATGATAGATATGTTTATGCCATACTGTAGAACATTCCAGACAAAGCAATAACCTCTCAGTGGAGACAAACGGGTAGCAGACTCTCCACCAGAAAAGTTACATAGTGCGCCTTTAAAATATTCAGATTATTTTAGGGTCTGGTAGTAACCGCTCTAGTCTAGTCACTCCAGTATAATTTGATCTCATTTGAGCGTGGTCTGTTATTTTAAAGCTTCAATGAACATTTGTCTGCAAAGAGTAGCTGAATGTCACAGAAATGCTTGGCTAAACCTTGACGATAGCATTAGCTCACATTCACAGAACATGGTGCGTTCTTGTTTGACAGTGTCTACAGTGACTGGCAGTGTTCGGATATAGTGACAGTGCATTGAGTGCTTGGCAGTTTAGGCTTCAGTGTAAGCTTAAAGGCTAGTGCATCATGTAAAAGGGGCTATATCTAAAACAGTGGTTCCCAAACTGTGGTACGTGAGCCCTGTCTGGTGGTACGCAAGGTCCTCTACAGAGTCAATTTAATCCACATTTTTGTCCTTCTTTGGGAAACTTGTTGGTTACATTTTCAGTAGCTATGTTGTAGGATATTTTGGACCTGGGGTAGTCCTATTACAGAACTGGTAGTGTACAAGCCTCTTCTGGTTAAAGTACAGTTTATTCTATAGGGAAATTTGCCCTCTGTATTTGACCCATTCGTCTGGGGATCCATCTCCAGATCTTGAGCTTGGCTTGGTCAGGACAACCTTGTGTTTGTCCTCCCTTGGTTAAATTCTTGGTTATATTTTCTGTAGCGATGTTGTAGTCATATTTCGGACCTGGTTTAGTTCTAGCTTAGAACTGGATTAGTTCTTTATAGACCTGGTTTAGATCTGGTGCTACTCGAGTCCCTTCTGGTGGTACGCAAGTCCCTCTACAGCTCCTCTACAGTTCAAACACTTTCATTTAGAGACGACTTTATCCACTTCTTTGTCCTCTTTTGGGTAAGTACTTGGCTAGAATTTCAGTAGCTATGTTTTAGTCATAATTTGGAGCTGTTATAGTTCTATTTATAGACCTGGTTTAGATCTAGTGGTACACCAGGTCCTATACAGTTCAAATAATTGCTTAATTTTATTCACATTTTCGTCCTTTCGTAAATGTTTTGTAGTTCTATTTCATATTCAGACATGGTTTAGCATTTGAGCCCTTGGTACCTGAGCCCCTACAGTTCAAATATTTGTTTATTTATTAGAGCCAGTTTTATCTACTATTTTGTCCCCCTTTGGGTAAGATCTTCTGTAGCTATGTTGTAGTTGTCATATTTCATATCTGGTTTAGTTCTAGATTAGACCTGGAATAGTCATATTATAGACCTGGATTAGCCCTAGTTTAGACCACTTAGACCTGGTTTAGATCTGCATGCACAGTCCTCTACAGCTCAAATACTTGGTTAAGTATGGGTAAGTGGGTAAGCACTTGGCTAGATTTTCTGTAGCTATGTTATAGTCATAAGCTAAACCTGGAACAGTCACATTACAGATCTAGTTTAGCCCTAGTTTAGACCAGTTATAGACCTGGTTTTCAGATGGCGGTATTTGAGCCCCGTCTGGTGGTATACACGGTCCTCTACAGCTCAAATACTTGGTTAAGTATGGGTAAGTGGGTAAGACTTGGCTAGGATTTTCTGTAGCTATGTTATAGTCATAATTTAGACCTGGAATAGTCTTATTATAGACCTGGATTAGCCCTAGTTTAGACCACTTAGACCACTCAAATACTTGGTTAATTTAGAGCCAATTTTATCCACAGTTTTATACTCCTTTGGGTAAGTACTTGGCTAGATTTTCTGTAGCTATGTTATAGTCATAATTTAGACCTGGAATAGTCTTATTATAGACCTGGATTAGCCCTAGTTTAGACCACTTAGACCACTCAAATACTTGGTTAATTTAGAGCCAATTTTATCCACAGTTTTATACTCCTTTGGGTAAGTACTTGGCTAGATTTTCTGTAGCTATGTTATAGTCATAAGCTAAACCTGGAACAGTCACATTACAGAACTAGTTTAGCCCTAGTTTAGACCAGTCATAGACCTGGTTTTCAGATGGCGGTACTTGAGCCCCGTCTGGTGGTATACACGGTCCTCTACAGCTCAAATACTTGGTTAAGTATGGGTAAGTGGGTAAGCACTTGGCTAGATTTTCTGTAGCTATGTTATAGTCATAATTTAGACCTGGAATAGTCTTATTATAGACCTGGATTAGCCCTAGTTTAGACCACTTAGACCACTCAAATACTTGGTTAATTTAGAGCCAATTTTATCCACAGTTTTATACTCCTTTGGGTAAGTACTTGGCTAGATTTTCTGTAGCTATGTTATAGTCATAAGCTAAACCTGGAACAGTCACATTACAGAACTAGTTTAGCCCTAGTTTAGACCAGTCATAGACCTGGTTTTCAGATGGCGGTACTTGAGCCCCGTCTGGTGGTATACACGGTCCTCTACAGCTCAAATACTTGGTTAAGTATGGGTAAGTGGGTAAGCACTTGGCTAGATTTTCTGTAGCTATGTTATAGTCATAATTTAGACCTGGAATAGTCTTATTACAGAACTGGTTTAGCCCTGGTTTAGACCAGTTATAGACCTGGTTTAGATCTGGTGGTACTCAGAAAGCCACATCCTCTCATAGGTGGTACTTGGTTTGAGAGCCACTGATCTAACACATTGTATAACTCTTTGTGCATGCAGTGCGTGTATGATTGCCGTGTGTGCGTGTGTTGTGCAAGCCACTAGCATTGTTAAGCGGTCGCATTGGACGGACCTTCTGTTAAAGGGATGTTCGTTAACACATAATTTTGCATTCACTTATAAAATACATCATCAGGATAAAAAGTCATGGTCATTCTTTCCCCGTGAAAGAAAGGAGAGGTTGTGAGAGAGGGAAGAGAGCAATAGAAAGAGTAAAGGCCTTTTCAGTAATATGAGCAGATCCATTTGGAGTTCATATAATTATTCCCTTTTTGCTCCTCCTTTCTTGTCCTCTGGCTATTCCTCTGGCTGACATGCTGCCTCCCCCTCACACCTTTTAGTCGCAGTTTCATCTCCATTTTTCTCCATGGAAATCGACCCAAAATCCCTCACTTGCGTCCCATCTTTCATACAGCCCCTCTGTCCTTGTCCTATTCATTTTGCCCCCTCCTCTGCCCTTTTTGCCTGGAAGCGTGATATCGCAGGACCACCTCTCGTATTACTCTAGTGCTGTCTTTTTTTTTTTTTTTAGTCCGAGGAGCTGGGACAAAGCGCGGTCCCTGCTCGCTCTCCACATATGTGTCCCACTCAGCAGCTGGTTGTGCATGTGTTTGGAGTCTGACTGGCCTCTAGGCTGCCTTCGGGGCTCATTGGCGGGGGCGAAAGAGGGGATTCGAGTGCTAAAGTGGGCACTGGGGCGGGTGCTTGTGCTGGCGAGGTAACCTGGATCGGAGAGGCTGAAGACGGGACGTGAGTTAAAGGTGACGCAGGGGACAGAGGGACCACCGCACCCACCATCCCCACATCGCTCCCCCCGCCCGGGCCGCTCCTGTGGTCCCTGGCGTCCCGTTCGCGGAGGAGGTGCACCAGAGCGGCGTGTTGGGCACTGAGGGTGGCGGAGAGGTGGGCGGGCAGGGCGTTGAATCCGGCGGTCAGCTGCTCTACGCGCTGCTCCAAAGACAACATCTGCCGCTCCAGGTCCTCACTGCGGTCGTTCAGTTCGGACATGAGCTCGTACATCACACTCTGCATCTGTGACAAGACGGACATGGGAGTCAGCATTTTTAAAGGCGCACATGTAACTTTGCTGGGGGGAGGGTACGCCCATAGACATACATAGACACGCCATCCTGTATGTATGCCTGTTGCAACACCACATAGTTTGGCAAACCCATGTTACCTGAAGTTAAATATTATCCAATGCTCCATCACATACAAACGATGAAAATTATGAAAATAATTCCCATACCCAGGTATACAGCCAGTTTACACTGCCTGGCCAAAAAAAAAGTCGCCACCTGGATTTAACTAACAAATAGCACTGCCTGGCCAAAAAAAAAGTCGCCACCTAAGCAAATAAATAATAGGTTGCTGCAGTTGGTCAGGTCCAGGTTCAGCAACAGTATGTGCTCAAAGAATGAGGTCAGCTGACCACCTGAACATACTGAATGACCAGGTTATTCCATCAATGGATTTTTTCTTCCCTGATGGCACGGGCATATTCCAAGATGACAATGCCAGGATTCATCGGATTGGCCACCACAGAGTCCAGACCTTAACCCCATTGAGAATCTTTGGGATGTACTGGAGAAGGCTTTGCGCAGCGGTCAGACTCTACCATCATCAACGCAAGATCTTGGTGAAAAATTAATGCAGCACTGGATGGAAATAAATCTTGTGACATTGCAGAAGCTTATCAAAACAATGCCACAGCGAATGCCGAAATCAAAGCTAAAGGTGGTCCAACGAAATATTAGAGTGTGTGACCTTTTTTTTGGTGGCAACTTTTTTTTTTTGGCCAGGCAGTGTATTTTATAGCATTTGTGTCATTTATCTGATCTCAACAATAGGGATGCCCCAATCAGATACTAGTAAACAGCCTAAACTGTGTAAATAAAATGTTTAAAAATGAGAAGATCGGTATCGGGATGAGACCAGAATCGGGAATTGCAAATATTAAAAAATTTATATTGGATTGGGAGCCAAATAACTGGATCGGGACATCCCTACTCAAAAACATCAACAAAAGAGGTATAGAGGCATAGTTTCCTGGCCAGCCAAAAACACATGCGTTGACTATACTAATTTGACAAAGATGTATGGGTCTGGAAACATATCCAGTCTCCCGATTTCAGATGGGTGGATTAACCGTGTCAAAACAAACATGGCGATTTACGAGTAAAAAAGGAAAACTCTTATTTCTCTCAGGTAAAAGTGGTTCTGGTGTTTTCAGTACTTTCCATATTGTAATTGTAATAGTGTGTTTCATATTGAACATACCAACTATTGCATAAATACTTTTCCTGTAGCTGTTTACCTCTTAGCTGCACTTTGACCATTCTTTACCTACATCAATAACCCCAACTCCTCATTTTATACCCACCTGTAGACTCTATAAATTGCCTCCCCTACCCATAAATGAGCCGAACACAGTTGGTTACCGTGGTAATTCAAATGGGAGGGGTGAGGTGGGAGGGAAGGAGGAAAGGCTGAGGTTAGGTAAGTGACAGTACAAGAGGGCATAGCATGAGTGTGATGGAAGGTGACTAAGACACAGGGGCTGGAGGGGGTCTCTTTGTGGACGTCCTAACAACATGGAACGCACAGCCCGCACGTCCCGACCTCCGTAACCATGGTGAACGCACAAGTGGCCAATTCAGAGCCAGTCATTGAGAAGAGATAATAACACTACGAAAATGTTTGTTGCTTAGGGCATCGCTGACTAAAAAGACAAAAGACACTGTGTTTTTTTTGTCCCTCTCTCAAATACAAAACACATATGTGCTCCCATTCTCACTAGAACGCCCACACATGTCCACAGAAAAGCATGATTCTTCCCCACCCTTTACTCCCTCTCTTTCTCTCTCTCCTCTTTTAGCTCTGTCTCATTCTCTCTCTCTCTCTCTTTTATTACACCTCTCTCCCTCCTCCCTGTTCTGTCTCTCCTCTCATTCTCTCTCTTAGGTCCATTGCTTCAGTGTTAGTGATGGATAAATAAATGTAGGCCTGAAGTCAAAGTCTCTCTCTCGCTCTTTCCTCTCTGTCTCTTACTCCCCCTCCTCTTCTCTCTCTCTCTTCTCTATCCTTTCATGTTCCCTCTCCTCCTCCCTCTCTCTTCTCTCCTCTCTCTTTTATTTTCTCATTCCCCTCTAACTCCAACTCCACCTCTCTCTTTCTCCTCGCTCTACTTTCATTTTCCCTTTCCTCCACTCTCTCTGCTTTTTCTTACATCTTTCTCTTTTTCTCTCTCCTCTTTCACCTCTGATTGTTTCTCTTTCTCACACCCCTCTCCTCCTTCCCTCTGCCTCCCTTAATCTCTCCTGCCCCTCTCTTCTCTCTACCCCCTCCCTCTTCTCTCTCACTTCCCACTCTTCCCCCTCTTTGTCTTATTCTCTCTCCTCCCTCTCTTCCCTGCATCTCTCTCTCTCTCTCCCTCTCTCTCTATTTGTTTTTCTTCCATTCTCTCTCCTCCCTCCTCTCTTTCTATTTCTCTACTCTTTGTCTACCCTCTCTCTGTCCCTCTCTCTCCTCTATCGCTAGCTCAACTGTTCCTCCACTCTCTCCTCTATTTCTCCTCTCCTCCATCTCTCTCTCTACCGTCCCCCATCGCTCTCTCTGTCTCTCTCTCTCTGTCCATTTCTCTCCCTCCCTCTCTCCATCTCTCACAATCATCCCTGTTTTATCACTTCTTCCCGTTGCTAGGAGACCGAATGCCGGACAGCTAAACGTAGCTAAACAAGCACAACTGGGCAGTGGTCCAAGGGCATGTCCCATCTGGTCAGTACATATCGATGACAGGTGATGGCATGACTCTTTACCTTTGATAGATCCACCAGTGTGTTGGCTTGATCGCTGAGTTTGCGCTGCTCCATTTTCACGCTGCGTAGTCTGCGTTTAGAGAGACACACATGAGAGACACAGGCACACATAGAAATAGAAAAAAATAGAGTGACCGGTCCAGAGAGCTAATCCCCCCGGGTCTACAACAGCACTGCATGGAGAGCGGTCACCTTGTCTCATTCGTTCTACCTGCGCTGCAAAAAATATAACCTATATATATATACATCAAATTAATTGGAAATGCATCTAGATTTGAGTAGTTTTGGTCAGTTTACAGCTAGTTTTGCCTGGTCGTTTATGTAATAACTTATAATAAACATGATCTGCGACACTAGCTCAGTTGGTAGAGCATTTGTCCACTGATCCAAAGGTTGACAGTTCAAATCCTGCTCTAGACGTAAACATCAACGTTTGAGTGATCAGATCCACTGACCCACAGGTTGGCGGTGCGATTTCAGCTCCCACATATGAATGCTGCCATTGTGTCCTTGAGCAAGACACACTTGGTGTATGAATGTGTGTGTGAATGTTTGAGTGGTTCCTCGATGTACAGCGATCTGAGTGCCTTGAAGGTGGAAAAGTGCTGTATAAAAATGTGACCATTACCATTTACACATATTTGGCTCCTAATTGAATAATATTATTTCAAACGATTACTTCTGTTCTGTCAGAGTTATAGACCTAACTCTGTTCATGTATTTGGTTAGTAGTTAATATTCCATCCCTCTTTTTAATGCTATGCTACTTGGACCCATATAAAATGCGGACAGTGAAATTAAGTTTAACACTGAAACTTAGTGCATTGAAATGTTTTATGTTCCACAGTGTAAAATTAAACTCATCTATCTCCATAGAGACAAGAAGGGGATGCCACCAGGCCAAGTAACAGATCAGATCTGTGCAGAGACTATCCTTTCAGAGTAAGAATGCATGTTTTTCAAGGTATTTTTGAGCAACACATGCAATTGAATAAATGAAAGATAGATATATGTTTAATGCTATACTGTGCAGCACACCAGGTAAAGCAATAATTTCTCCATACAGGTGACTGAACTTCCACCAGAAAAGTTACATAGTGCAGCTTTAGGTTTGTTACTATATTATAAATACTTGGCATAGAAGCACTGACTGTTTACTGCTCCATGCATCCCAGTCTTGTCCCAAACTTGGCATTTTGTATTGCACACCAGGCATCTCGAAAGCCATAATCCTCTGATACAGATCTAATTTTAAAACATCTATAATGCATGAACACACGCTGGCAGGGCAAAGAGCTGAATTTTATAAATAAACCTCCTCTCAATACATTCGACAATATGCTAATGATTGACCTTTTCCTCATTGTGGTAGCTCCTACTTCCTGTTCCTGTTTTTGAAGAAAGGGCCCCGAATGTGCCTGGATGCCACAATTAAAAGAGTACGGAGCCTTCTTAGTCCGGCTTAAGACGATGCATTATTCAAATGTTTTTAATCTTACCGTGACCTGTTCAAGATCAAAGCGACAAATGAAATTCAAGCACCACCAATTTTGAAAGGCTATAAAACTTTGCTAAAGCTTCCTGACATTAGCGGCAAAATAATACTACCGTTAGCATAAGTTAGCATTATGACAGTGGTCGTACACAAAGTAAACAGAGCAAGTGCTAAGATACTGTGTATAGTCATCTACAAGATAATATTGAAATATACTAGAAACAAGTATATTTGTCAATGAACAAAAAAGGATCTTAATAACATAAGTGTTATCTTTCCAAAAGGGGTATGTGGTAATATTTCTGCACTTTGGAATTTTTAATTAAGTTTTAGTGCTATATGTGAACCTCAAACATGACATTTACTGGTGAGTTTTAGCTTAATATGTCATGTAATTCAGGTCCCCACAATGTACATCCTTTATTATTAGATCAATAACACGATTTAAAGTTCAGATATGGGTTAAAATAGGTTAAGGTTATGCAAGTAGTAACTATGGCTACTAACTTTTCTGGTATGGGGTCTGCCACCTGTTTCTCTCCATGGAGTTGTTATTGCATTGCCTGGAATATTGCACAGTATGGCGTTTAACTTTTATATCTTATATTTATTCAGTTATGGGCTGGCAAATTGGCCTAGTTGGCTCCTTTAATACCATACTGAGGAAAATTCCAGGCAAAGAAATAACATCTCTATGTAGACGAGCAGATAGTGGGCAAAATTTGTCTTGCCCCAGTACCCCAAATACATTGTGTAAGCACCTTGAGGTCAAAATATGTTTGTTGTGTACTGTCTGCATCTAATTTTAAAGTGTTTTACTGTCCGATAATAAAGAAGTTCACTGTTAGCATGCTATTTATTGTTAGCTCTGCTCTGCTCTGGTCTCTGAAAGTTGTGAAAAGCACTTATTATTATAATTCACTCCACTGAATAATTCTGATGCTCGGAATAACTTTGGACAACTGCAAACAATTTAAAACAAACTAGTTCTGTTTTTAAGATCATAAAAAAAAATCAGGTACCGTGCCTTTAAGGTTAGGATCAGAATACAGGAAATGAATGTAAGTCAATGTAAGTTCCCAATAAGACACGTAAACTCGACATGTGTGCTCTTGTGCGTGGAGACCAGATGATTATGCACATTGATCTGAGCCGTGGGTGGACAGGAAGCAGATTTCTAAGGTTTCATTATGGTGCACTCACTGGTGGATGGCCTGCAGGAACTTGCGCTGATGCTTTCGGACTCTGGAGTGGTCGATCTTCTTCATCAGTTTGGTGTGTTTATAGATGAGCCACGTCTCCCTCAGCACATTGGCTGCTGCGTTCTTTATCTACAGCAAAGTCCACAAAAAAAACACGCAGTTAGCAACAGGTAGCCCATAGCAACAAGCAAGCAACAGGTTAACGCAACCCTGACATCGCCGCTGGGAAAACAACGATTAAAGTTAAAACACTGAGATTAAGAACGTTATCTGGAGTTAGTAGATTTTGACTACTTATACTTGAATCACAACATTTGATTTCACCAATAGAGAGTGGTTTTTTGTTTTTTTTAAATATATTTCAAGTTTAAAAGGTCAAGGTAATATATCTTTATTTACAGATTTCACACAAAACAACCACTCGAAGTGTTTTATGAAGAGAAAAACAAACACAAGTAGTTGAGAATAAAAACAAGATATCAGAAAGTTACATACACATAAAATGTAAAGAATAAAACTGAATGTATAAAGACATATTTAAAAGCATCTCATTCGAAGTTAAGCAAATGTTTTTCAGAATTAGTCAAAAAGTAATCCATCCATTTCCTTCCACGTTTTCCGGGACTGGGGGTCCGGCCACCTTAGGACCCTTCTAGAAGAGCTGGAGGAAGTGTGCGTGGACAGGGAAGAGTGGGCATCCCTGTTTAGACTGCTGCCTCTGTGATTCAATCAATGTAAATAACTTAATGTAGCCATTTTTCTAGCCTTTTTACATTTAAAGTCCAACTGAATGCTTTCTCTCATTTCAAGTTAAAAATATTAACCCTATATTTCCCCTTGACGACTCAAATAAAGATAAACCCTCTTATTAAATCAAACTATTTAAACTATTTAAAGTGCACTGTGTAACTTTTTCTGAGGGTGTCCGCCAACTCCTTCTTACAGACAGTCTAATCTTGGTCAAAGCTATCTATCTCCATGGAGACAAGCGGGTGATCCCAGTATGCCAAATAAATTATAAATCAGATCTACGGAGGGGTGGCCCAGCTCACAGTAAGAATGCAATTTTTTCAATGTGTTTTTGTTGCTATAAAAACCTGTAATAAAAAAAAAAAAGCAAGCTATATCAGTTTTATGACAGCATTCCTAGCAAAGTAATAACATCTCCATGGAAACAAGTTGGTGGCAAACCCTCCATAAGAAAAGTTACATATAGCACCTTTAAAAGATATTTGTTTTTGTGTAGCTCTTTCTGTATTGTTTTTTCTGCAAATTCACCAACAAAATAGAGCAAATGTGTTTCTTGGAGGCAGCTCACTGTCTCACTGCCTCGCTCAGGCTCTGGGTGAGCTGCCAGTGCTTTTCATGCATAAACAGGCCTTTCCTTGGGGAGGTTTGGCACTGAGAACCAACCGAGTCTCAAAAGCCACTTACTATCTTATACTAACTTAAGTGAGCTTCATTATAAGCGTCTGGGTTAGCTAAGTTATTCAGTAGACATACACTTGAATAATACATAAAATACATAAACATCAATTTGTTTTTGACATTAACCAACAGCGACCACTGCTGCTGGAACACTAAACTCATTACACTGTAGAAAAACACGTGTCCTAGCCTTGAAGTCAGAATATTAATCTGGATCGGAATAGTTTTGACAAGATTAGATTTAACTGCATATAATATTGCATAGAATATTTCACTTTTATTACATTTCAGTACAGCTTCCAATATTTATTGAACAATAGAGTTGGTGCATTTTTTTTAATTTTCAATGAATGTCATGTGATGTAGTGAAACAAGTCAGAAATGTTTTAAAAGAAGTAAAATAAACTAGGTCCACCAAGTAAACAAATGTGAACTGTGTAACTTTTCTTGTCTCCATGGAAAGTGTTTGGTTTTACTGTTATATTTCACAGTATGGCATTAAACCTGTCTGTGTCTGGCATGGATTCAATTTCAGATGTTTTATTGTGTATACGTGCAAATACATGCATTGTGCTAGTGTGAGTGAGGGCTCGCTGCACAGATCTGAGCTGTAACTGAACTTGACTCCATTGAAATAGATACGTTTAATGCCATATTGTGAAACATTTCAGGAAAAGCAATACCATCTCCCTGGAGACAGATGCACACCGTCCACTTGAAGTTATATGCACCTTTAACTTTTCAGAACAACTCAAGTTAAGATGACCTGACTTCAAGCCATTTTTTCTAATTAGTACATTCATTTTGTGCAGTGTGTAAAGATCAGTGTGACAGTGCAGTGGGAGGAAGCTGAAGAATTACACTTGGTTGAATTATTACTGACTATTTTTCTTGTCCTCCACTGTAAGAATCAGTCATTTAATCTAATACTGAGAAAGTGTAAGCCTCCAAAGTTTAGTCTGATCAGTGCAGTAGCCTCTTCCCCTTATATCTCTATACGTTGCCCTGTAATTACTAAGCAGGGGTTTGACACTGAGAGCGCGGGTGGATGCCATAGAGGAGTGAAAGGGGAGGGACAATCTGTAAGGACATAAATTGAATGAGAGACTTCAAAGAGATACAGAGGTTTGAACAAAGAACAATTATATCCCCATCTGTGGAGGACAAAGACCCCGCAGCTCTGTCCAATCAGCTGCCAGCCTCTGCAGTCAAGAGCCGCTCACGTGCACAGCTGGACAAAGACCACGTCCCTTAGGTTTCACTCACGCTAGCGCAACTAAACCATATCATATTTCAAATTTAGGTCACAAATCTATAAAATACAGAAAAGTGGTCAACAGTGATGTGCCAAAAATAAGCGCTGTTGTAACGAGCCCTAGAGCTGTGTAGTCATAGAGTGAATCAGAACTATAGACCACATGGTGATATTAAAGAAACTACTACTACTGCTCGGAATGGACAATACTACCACAATGTTAGTGTTGTAACAAGAGCAAAATTTCTGCTTCCACACCAGGGGGTTTAAACAATCCTGGGTTGGCATCACATTGATAACTAAAAGTGGATTCACACTTATCCACTCACACCAAGATCAATAAAACGACAAAACAGGCCCCTGGTTTGCTCCTCAGTGTAAATACCACTTTCTGATTGTTTAAATGTGTTTGTACAATACAGACTCTGCCCTCGACCTCCCCTCCTCCCTCCGCCTTCCCTCAAAAACACATCTCAGTGACAGCATGAGGACACTACGACACATGATGTCACATTTGTCTGTTGTCTTTGTCTCACGCCAAGAATTCAGCCACTTTAGTCTGTGTGGTGACTGTTGTAATAATGAGAGAAGCGTCTTTTGCTTTGCTGGACGAGTGAATGCCCCGTGAACGAGCCGCAAATGTGCTCGTGTTTGCGTGCATAATTAATGAGTTACATGCATATTTACAGATAATAATATGTTTAATCACCAGCTAATTATCTATGCATTTATTTGAAGTTTCCCGGCATTTAGTGAACACAAATAACAGGATCATGAAGTGAAACTGAAGTGTAAATTTTCATGGCAGTGTAAAAGAGGAAGTGAGCCTGTAATATTTATAACGAGTAAATCAAAGTGTTATATTGAAGTATTCACTAAAGCGTGTTTAGGGGCCTAGTGTGGCACTACCACATACCTTACAATACAGAATCCATAAATGTAATCACACCTGGAATACATTCAAATGCACTAGAAAACAGGAAAATGTGCAGTATTCAACATTTTCTGGGGGAGTTCCTATAACCCAGCCCCTTCTGGTTGATCATCACAAAAGTTTTCTTGCCTGTTAGTTGTTGCTATTGGTGCTCTCTCTGTAAATGCCTTTGTGCCGTCTGATGTAGGTATTACACAGTAGTGCAGATGAGGACAGCTGTGCATCATGTTGTAGAAAGTCAATAATGAATAATTTAGCCCTGTTTAGGTGGCACTAAACAGGGCCCCTAAGCCAAATTTAGCTTAAGATCTCGTAAAGGCTCGATCTGGCTAAACAAGGACTAAGCTGGACTCAAACAAGAACCAAACTAGAAAAAGGTGTGAACGCACCCAACAGGCCAGTCAGCTGAGAGACAGGCTGCCCAAGGTAAGTGGCAAGGCAAGGCAAGTTTATTTGTATAGCACAATTCGTACACAAGGTAATTCAAAGTGCTTTACAGAATAAGAAAGACATTAAAATCACAATACAACAAATCAAAACATAAATAATCACAAATAATCATCATAAAATTAACATTAAAGGAGAAGAGTGCAGAATAAAAACCTTTCAGTCATATGCACAGCTAAACAGAACCGTTTTGAGCCTGGATTTAAATATTGCTAAAGTAGAGGCCTGTGTCACATCTTCAGGAAGACTGTTCCAGGTTTTAGCTGCATAAAACTGAAATGCTGATTCCCCATGTTTAGTCCTGACTCTGGGCCCCAGCAGGAGGCCAGTTCCTGAAGTCCTCAGAGTGAGAGATGGTTCATATGGCACTAACATATCAGAGATGTATTTTGGTGCTAGGCCATGGAGAGACTTGTACACAAGCAGTGCATAATAAAGTTTGTGAGATGAGCTGACCAAGGAAACTGATCAATGCTGGAGATGGACAACTCTGGGCTGCAGTCACACTTGGTTTAGTCCTGATTTGATCCCAGTACTCCTGATGGAGACTTGGTTTGGTCCTAGTCTAGTTCTGGTTTAATCAAGATCCAGTCCATGTTTAGTTCCGAGGATTGTCCCAATGTAATCCCAATTTTGATGTGGTCAGTTAATGTGACCGCAGCCTACTAAAAAACCACAAACTGACTTGTAAAGCTTGGTTTGTTACCGGCAGTTCTGCAAAAGACTTGGTTTGGTTCTGTTATTCTGGTTTTGTCAAGATATAGACCCAGAGTTTATCCCGATTTAGTCCCAATTGTGATTTGGTCCTTTAATGTGAACACAATCTAGGAGGATGTTGGCCATAGAAAGACTTAACCACAACCAATTTTTAACCATGATCGAACTAAATGTGTCCTTGGGCTGGAAAATTCCACAATAATTTGGATGAAGTTTGACACTGGGGCTGAGTGTAAGCCCTGAGGTCCTCTGCTCAGTCCTTTGAGGCTTAGCTCCCACAGTGTGTCAATGGGATTACAGGAGTCCCATTTAAGCAGCAAAGACAGTGAGTGTCAGAGAAGGAAGTCTATAAAGGCAACAGTATGTATCTATGAGCGCTGTAAAAGAGATGACTTATATCCACACAGGCACTACTGAGACCTGGCACTGGATCAAAGGGTCCCCAACCTAATCCGAAGGTTGCTGGTTTGATCCCAGTTTAGTCAATGGCATACTGTTGTTATGCCCTTGAGCAAGGTACATGGCCAAGTTTGCCTCCAGTTTTGATGTACCCTTGAGTTCGAATATGTTCAGCTCAAACGGATGAAACATAATAACTACAACGCGTGTGTTTACATGCATGGGGTCTTATTTTGTCCTGAAAAACAAAATTAGTTGTTTAAATCATTACATGAATTAGAAGTTTTAGTAATATGTGTTTCTTCATAAGCTGTTATGTCTATGCCTTTGCAATGTTGTATCACATGTAACCTATAGTCATCATGACCAGGACTCCCGAAAAGACCCTCCAGGCTAAATAAAAGGATAAATAAATACAATATAATAACATTGCACATACCACAGATTTAGTGCTTACCTGATATGTTCACATTTATTATTTGTTCATTAATCTCCACAGACACAGAATTCAATAGCCGAGGACATCTTGCCTTGGCATCTTTCCAACATCAGTGCAGCTATGAAAGACTCTGACCTGCTTTAAACTCAAACTTAATCAAATATACAAATATGAAGTAGAAATGTCAATACCGTTCTCCAAGTCTAAAAACTAGCCTATAGACTATGACTTAACATACTCCTGCAGTATTAAAGGCCCTTTACAAGATTTTTTTCCCATGCCTTTAAATAAAATGTGTCTTGCCCAAGTAGATATATTTCACAAACAGCTGTTGAGGACAAAATAAGTCAGCTGTCTACTGTCCGATAATCAGGAAGTGCGCTGTTACCATGCAAGTTGTCGTTAACATTACCGTGATGGCAAAACTCCGCTCGGTGAATAATTAGGATGCTCAGAATGCAAAAGGTAAGTCAGGAGTAACTCTGGACCACTGCAAACTGTTTAAAGGTCCCATATTAGGCTATTTTCTGATCTGTGTTATAATGTTTCCTCATCACAAACTTACCTGGAACTGTGTTTTGTTTCATTCACACGTTTAACACACAAATCCTTCACACTTAGGCTTAGTTCTCCTCTCAAACTGAAAACACTGTTCCTCCTTGTGATGTCATGTGGTAATACAGGAAGTGCTCCACTGTGTTTTTAAATTCCATACACCTTCACTGGGATCATTTAGATGATTTCAGCAGTAGAATTGCCAATCTCTACTGAACTTAAGGTAAAAGGTAGCTGTTAACTTGAAAACTACCACTACATGACATCACAAGGTGGAACAGAGCATTTTGAGCTTTGGGGATGTAGACAGATTAATGCAGTGAGATTGAATCATCTAACACGGCACAGCTATGTAGTCTGTATGAATCTGCTCACATGAGGGAACCAGTGTTGTGGGGTTATAGCTGGTAAATATATATATTATTATTATTATTATGAGTGTAGTGTCTAATGTTTTGATTTTGATTTGAATAAGTGGCACCAGAACTTCATAAGTTCAACAAAAGACCTACTTTCTCTCTTGTCTCTCTCTCGTCTCTATCTCTATCTCTCATCTCTCTGTCTCTCTTTCTCTATCTCTATATCTCTCTCTCATCTCGAAGGTGGAATTCTCGTCGAATCATTTTACTCTATAAATCACCTAAAGACCAGAATTCTTTTGTGTCACTGTTACTGGTGTGTTACTGGTCAAAAATCAAATAAAAATAGTTAGCATTTAGGACAAAAAGGGAAAGATTATTTCACCAGAATTTGCATGAAGCCTGGGGTTCTTTCTTAGAATAAACACTAGTATTGTAATTGGAACTGCATGTTAGATTTAATTAGGCTACTAATGAATCTAAATGGGGAATTGTATCTCCCTTTTAAGCCAAAATCTGCATATTACACCACAGGGTTGGGTCTTACACAGGGCAAGACGGTGCAGCTCTCTGTCCTGGAGGCAGTCTGCAGGCGGCTCCTCCGGTCACAGCTCTCTGTCCAGGGGGCAGTTGCAGGCGGGCTCCTCCGGTCACAGCTCTCTGTGCAGCGTCGTAGCGCGTTGAGCAGAGTTGCAGCAGGTTGGGCATGGTTCCGAGGTGATGCGTGGAGTTTGTGTACATCGGGTGAAGAATCTTGATTGATTTTGAAGACATTTCCTTATCTCCCCGTGCAGTCTTTAGTTGGTCTGCCTTGGCTCACTCTGTTGGGGTCAGAGATGAGGACTGGACCAAGGGGAGGGGTGCATCTTGTCAGAGCACCCGGGCCGCAGCTCTCTGTCCAGGTCGCAGTCTGCAGGCGGCTCCTCTGGTTGCAGCTCTCTGTCCAGGTTGCAGTCTGCAGGTGGCTCCTCCGGTCGCAGCTCAGCTCTCTGTCCAGGTCGCAGTCTACGGACAGTTCCTCCAGTTGCAGCTCTCTGTCGAGGTCGCAGTCTGCAGGTGGCTCCTCTGGTTGCAGCTCTCTGTCCAGGTCGCAGTCTGCAGGCAGCTCCTCGGGTTGCAGCTCTCTGTCCAGGTCACAGTCTGCAGGCAGCTCCTCTGGTTGCAGCTCTCTGTCCAGGTCGCAGTCTGCAGGCAGCTCCTCGGGTTGCAGCTCTCTGTCCAGGTCACAGTCTGCAGGCAGCTCCTCTGGTTGCAGCTCTCTGTCCAGGTCACAGTCTGCAGGCAGCTCCTCTGGTTGCAGCTCTCTGTCCAGGTCGCAGTCTGCAGGCAGCTCCTCGGGTTGCAGCTCTCTGTCCAGGTCACAGTCTGCAGGCAGCTCCTCTGGTTGCAGCTCTCTGTCCAGGTCGCAGTCTGCAGGCAGCTCCTCTGGTTGCAGCTCTCTGTCCAGGTCGCAGTCTGCAGGCAGCTCCTCTGGTTGCAGCTCTCTGTCCAGGTCGCAGTCTGCAGGCAGCTCCTCTGGTTGCAGCTCTCTGTCCAGGTTGCAGTCTGCAGGCAGCTCCTCCAGTCACAGGATCGTAGCGCGTTGAGCAGAATTGCAGCAAGTTGGGCATGGTTCCGAGGTGGTGTGGAGTTTGTGTGCATCGGCTGAAGAATCTTGGTTGAGTTTGAAGACATCTCCTTGTCTTCTCATGCAGTCTTTAATTGGTCTCCCTTGGCTCACTCTGTTGGGGTCAGAGGTGAGGACTGGGCCAAGGGGAGGGGTGCATCTTGGCAGAGCACCCGGGCATCCTGTGAGGATCGCAATGAAAGCTAGCCAGTCAGTGAGTCTGGAAGTCACTAACTTTTTATCTCAGTGGTCTTGGGAGGTGTTCACTTTGCAGATTTGTAGGCGTGTCTTACATAGAATAGCCCAACTTTAAGTTGAACCCCAATTTAAAATAAAATATTACTTTGCTAACTTTGAATCTAGCAAATGTATCAACTGTAATCATATTACAATGATGTAATATGACATGAATCAATGTTTCCATCATCAGTAAAACATGAGACATATATGAGACATTTCCACAGTGCAGTTTCACAGTGTGCATGGCTGTACATGATTGTCACATTTAAATCACAGATTTACATATGATACATGAAACCAGAAGTTAATGTTAAAAATAGCATCTTTATGAATTACATCAAAATTCTGTCCTCTGTTCCTTTGTTTCACAAGGGAGAAGACCCAGGTGACCCCTGTGGCTTAGGGTCCTTTGAAGCTGAGGTCCTACTCTGACGGCTGATGATTTTAGGAAAGTTAATCAGTATCACAAACTTGGTCCTTGGATATAACTCAGTTTTGAGAGTTTTAAAGACAGGAGCAAAGGCGTCCTGTTTATTCTAATCCTTTTGTAGGGGTTGTAAACTTGGGAATGTGGTTTTCCTGTGCTGATGATCTCCAGAAGCCTCTTATTAGTGGGGCAGAGTCACTTCACCAGCAAAATTAATTATTAGTGACATGAGAAATCATAGTTTTTTTTTGGACAAGTTCAGGTAGTATCACTACACTAATAATAAAAAGTTACTTAAACATGTGTGAATGAAACAAAACACAACTCCAGGTATGTTTTTGAGGAGGTAACAGCATTATAACATGGCTTAAACCTCACAGGAGTCAGTTTTCTGTTTTTCACATTTTTAAGAATAAAAATGAGGTACAGCGCATTTAACACAACAGCAGTGCGGCGCGCCCTGGGGCAGATGGGCTGTACCTGGGTGGTCCTGTGGTACCATATGTCTGCTTTGGGCGGCTTTGGACTGGGATCTGTCCTGGGCTCCACTCTGCACAGAGCACCTTATGGCAGCTACAGGGGACACCTGTTTTACAAGGAGTTCCCATATCATGCCATGCTGAGAGCTGACACAGTGTAACATGTGAATCACTTTATTCAAATTAATACATTCGGCTGCATATTCTTTATTAACTTCATTTTTGATGACTCTATATCTCCTGCTGATCACTGACAGTAATGAAAAGGTTACGAAACACAACAACACAACAAATAAAAACAAAAAAACCCCAAAAATCTCTATGTAAATATATTTCAGTTTATATATTTCTTTCAAAAACAGTGAATGATCCATGGAGTTATACAGCCTTCCATCTGAAATCATGACATTATCAACACGCACACAGCCTATTTTCTCTGACCACTCTCACCTAAACCAGGCCTAATGACGGCTTAGTTCAATTAGCGATTATTGGTGCTGTGATGAGGTGCAATGTTGTGCTCCTTCACATCAGCCAACATCCACAAACAAGACAATTACCGTGGCAACCGACTTCCCTCTCCTCCTCATCCTCCTCCTCCGCCCCCTCCTCCTTTTCCATGTGCCTGGGAGGGTGACACGTGGCCTCACCTCCTCTGACCTTCCACTCAAAGACTCAGTGACAACCAGAAGAGACAGCTCCTACATGCACCGGTAAAGACAGCACCTGAGCCAGACTATGCCCTTTCTGTGGTACCTGTGCATGCAGTGAAGACTGCAGAGTTGGGCTTGTGCAATGGATGAACCTAATTGGTAATGGGGATAATAATTATAGTAATAACGGAGGGATAGTAATTAATTGAATTCTGTCCTGAATGACATGGGCATTTGTTGTGCCCCTCAATCTGGATCAAACCAGTTGTCTAATCTATGCTCACAAAATGTTACTAATTACTAGAGATAGAGTCGATATTTGGACTTTTTAGACTATCGGCTATCGACCTTTAATCTCCAACATAGGGCGATATTTTGTTTTGGTCATTCTGCTGTCTAAAAAATACACACAAAGCTTTATATTAACACTTTAAACGCACTTAAAATCGGTTACTCTGTATTCTAAAAAAAATGGTATCGGCATCGGCCATGAAAAAACTCATAACGGTCGATCTCTACTAATTACTACTAAATTATAAAATGTGTATACTTCCTGTACAGTTAAACTTTTGACAGCAAATATATATCCAATCGACTCCATTACCACATTCAAATTCTATTTAAAAACACACTGCTTTTTCTAACAACCTAACTGCACATAATCTGTACTTTCTGAATGCATTACGGACACTCCTCCTTACTGAACAGACTTCACACTCATCACCAATACTTTTACTGTGTTATTATCTACAAGTACAATTATTTTTTGATGACTTGTGTCTGAATATCTCATTGTAAAGGAACCTTGTGTAACATTTCTGGGTCAGCCTTGCTTGATATTATAGCTTTGCCAGTAATGTTCATCATAACGGCATCAAACTTATCTTTCTTTCTTGCATTGCTAAAGAAATACCTTGAAGAATTAGCATTGTCACTGTGAACGGGGTGAGCTTGTAAGGTTGATAGTACAATCCCAGACCCAAGCAGTAGACATTTTTATTGTGTGCTTGGGCAAGACACACGACCCAACTTGAGTGTGGTGGTTAGAAAGTGACACTGACCATTTTTATCACTAACAAGACTTTAAAGTGAATTTGTGGAGCCAATCCTTTTTAGATTTTCAGCTTGGACATTTACTGTAATAGTGTTTTACCCATAGTTACACTGGGCCCTCCGTCTCAGTTACTGTCCTCATCAAATTCAAGAACGTTAACACAAGTTCTAATGCCCTAAAATAACCCATTAAAACCCACTTGAGATCAATTTAAAAGTGAAAAACAGCATCCGACTGCTGTGTAAAGGGTGAGAGTGCCAATTTCATTTTTGTCACAATCACTTAGCGCTAATAATGATGCAGCAGACAGTGTGTAAATGAAGCTCGTTATTTTCCCTGCTCAGACAGAGAGCAAACTCATAGTGCTGTTTTGGGGATAAGCGACTCCCATTTGACCAGCGGTGTAAACAGTGAAAGTCACCAGCTCCCCACGGCCAGAGCCAAGACAGCGCCTGGTTTTCAGACAGGCAGCGGATGTGAGGACGCCACTGGGATTTTCTGTTGCACGTTGAATTTATACTACTGCGAAGGCTGCCTTATAATGACAGAAACAAACAAACCTGTTTCACTTGAAGTTCATTTATAAACTCTCAGCTATTGTTAAAGACACACTAAAGACTTTTCTGGTGGACCTGTATGTTTTCATGGAGATGGCTAAGTTTATTGCAGTTTTCGTAATATTTTGGCTGAAAATGCCAGAAAGGTTCCACAGTATGACATTAAAAAACATGCAAAACTGGATACTTTGGTGCCGCAATTTAATAATCTGCTAACAAACATTTATACTCACACCTGCTCCTATTTTTAATGTTTTATGGACTTATGTACTTTTTGTTTTGTGTGTTTTTTGTATTATTCTATATTTTAACAGGGAGCCCATGAAAACAAGAGTCTGACTGCTCTCATTGGGCTCTCCCTGTAATAAAGACAAATAAAATGTATCCAGCATTTATTTAACTAATTTTATTTTATAGCTCAAAAAATACCTTGGGAAAACATGCATTCTAACGATGAGCACCTCTCCACAGATCTGACCTGACCTTGGAGATGGCTACATTTAATGCCATATACCTTAGATAAAACAATAACATCTCAATGGAGACAAGCAGGTGGTAAGGACAGGGACTGTGTGATTATAACTGTACTGAAGTAGCTGGAAACTTGTAACCCTAAATATTTACCTTATAGACTGTACTGCGGGTCCTGCCCTGCTCTACTGAACATATGAGACGGTTTGGAAAGTGGCTCTTCAAATGCACCGACACTTGAAGCAGCGGCGCTCGCAGCCACAAACAATCACCTAATAGGCTGTGTAACATTGATTTAATGAAACCTCCATGTTAATCCTATCAAAGACACAGGGCTCTCCACTAAAGCTGCATGGAAAAGAGGCCAGTGCTGACGGGAGAGTTTGTAAAGCACATCACATACTTTCACATTATCATTTCAAAGTTCAGTTTTAGAGCATCAAGACTCACACTGAAAATGCCAACAATAACTATTATATATGCCTATTTTACCCTTGAATTAGTTATTTTTTATCACAAACTTTGCTTATTGAGCACAAGCTGAGAGTCCAATTTGTTCATTTGAATAAACATTTATGAAAGTGTGTTATGAATTGCTGACTTCAAGTTTGCATGGAAAAGAAAATTATTAAAGTGTCATTTTGTAACTTTTCTGGTGGGAAATAGGGCACGTGCTTGACTCCCCAGAGTACCATTAAACTATTTATTTATTTTTTCAATTACTTGACTTTTACTGAAAGAAATACCTTCAAAAATGCATTATTCCTAGCCTCACCTCTCCACAGATCTGACCTGTGACTTGTAGATGGAGAGAAGCATGTAGCATAACTGCCATCACAAAACTTATGTGAAATCAAATTTAAAGTTGGACTCTAAGCTGGCCACCTGCTTGTCTCCATGGAGATTTTTATTGTTATTATTTTTTATTTAATGCAAGACAGACAAACATAGTGATCAGTCACATACGCTGGTGACAAATGGACATAAGACATACCAAGACATACCAAGACGTCTCCATGGAGATTTTATTGCTTTGTCTAGAATGTTCCACAGTAACATAAAGACAAGCGGTAAAGATCGAGCCAATTTTAAAGCTCTTCCAGACAACCTGTTTTCAGTTGAAAGCTAGTTGAAATAATAGCAGTCATAAAAATTCACTAGGATTGAAAAGAAAAATCTATAATTCTACTTTGACGGCCCCAATAAGGACACGCAATTACACCCCACTGACAGTCATTAACCTGTTCAAAGGAAGAAGTCCCATTCTCCCTAAGTGTAAATCCAATGTGTGTGCTGCCTGGTGCGCTTGTCTGAGCTCATAAGGGCTGAAGGAAGGATGTGCCGTCTGTCTCTGCATTATTCATCCCTAACCCAGAGTGAGTCTATTCTCTTGTCATGACCAGGGACGAGAGGAGCCCCGTCCATGTAAATCAATGTGGATATAGCGTCAGTCATTGGCCGTGCAGTAATGGAGGGCACTGCACAATTATAACGCCATAAACCCCACGCCCTTTGAGGGAAATGGCAAACGGAGCGCTGGTCCCATGTTCTCCACGCTGACACCTCTTTACCTGCTGGTGTTAAACGCTGATTCCGTGGGTTAATACAAACTGAAGATTGGTAAATTGTTTCATAATCAAATCTAAAAAGTTTCTGGCATAGTGTCAAATGTAATTACAATGACATGCAAAGCAGTTTTGGAAAGTCCTAAATGATCACAGCTGCAGTGTCAATCGTGAAGCTAATGCATGTTACTTTACTGTCACCTGCTTTGTCTCCATGGAGAAGTTATTGCTTTACTTAGAATGTTCCACCGTATGGCATTAAACTATCTATCTCCATTGAAAAAATTTCAATTGATACCACCAGGCTAAGATACAAGTCAGAATTGTGCATAGAGCATAGGCTGTAAATATAAATGGACATAGCTAACAGCACTTCCAGCTCCATTGAGTCCGGCTCTAAATCACTTTGTATTGTGAAAGTGCCGCCCCTCTCTCCATAACTGCTGCTGTCAGACTTTGGTCTTAAAACCCACTCTACATGAACCTGGTACTTTTATTTCGCTATTGTGCCCGTGAATTAAAATAAGAAACTTTAATAACAGACAAATCAGGTGTCTTCTTTTCCCGAGGTCACTCCAGCTAGCATTAGCAACAGGTTTGATTGACAACGTTGTTAAGCACCCGCCTCCTGCTAAACCAGGGGTGCAGCGGGGAAGAGGCGTCCCGAGGTCACTCCAGCTAGCATTAGCAACAGGTTTGATTGACAACGTTGTTAAGCACCCGCCTCCTGCTAAACCAGGGGTGCAGGCGGGAAGAGGCGTTACTTTCAACAGCCTTGCTCTGGATTGGCTCTTTGGTTGCTATGATGGCTCCAGATTAGCCGCTATAACTACTAGCCTCAATAAGCTTCATTTGACTGTAGCCGAACGCTATGGGTGACGTCACACTCCCTTAGTCCACTTCTTTATACAGTCAAGGGCATAAAGGACTAGCCAATACCAAATAATGTCTTAATATATTATGCACTATGTAGCTCTCACTGGTTTACAGCCATAATAACAGGAACATTCCAGGCAAAACAATAACATCTCCATGGAGACCAGCGGGTGGCGGAGCCTCCACCAGAGAGGTTCCATAATAAATCTTGTACAGTAACTCATCAAAATCGCTCCAAACACAGAGAACAGCTTTGTAGTGCTGTCTGCTAAAATGATCAAACTCAATTTCAATAATAATGAGGAAAAAACTCTTTGATCATAACACAAAATAATAGAAAAATAGCATTTTTACCGGTGATGGTCTTATAATTGAGTGGTAGCCTCGTACTGCTGACAAAAAATCATTCAAAAGAGCATTCAGAACCTGTTTCAAATGAGTATATGGATTTAGTAATAATTATGTACTTGTCCACCTGTTCTGTTCTCCACTGTTTGACCATTGCATAACTTTTAGCATCAGTCATTTTTACTGAAACACATTTTTGGAGACACTCTGACCCAGTTGCCTCACCATCACAATTTAACCTGTGTTTTAACTCACTTACACTTTTTTTCAAACACATCAAATCTGAAGACAAAATGTTCAGTTAAAAATACAGCCCATTAAGAGCTGATGGAGAGAGACGCTGTTATTCACTTCACCTGTCTGAGCTCCACATTTTAGACTTGACAAGTCCTTTGTTAGTTTGTACCACTTTGAAAGGCCTCGTCAATGGATTCTAAAGTATACGTTAAGGAAAGTATACCATTCTAAATTTAACACCAAATTGTTGTTAAGTGTAGGAATATATTATACCTATGTGTATCTATGTATTTTGCAATATACAAATTGTTTGACTTGCTTTTGAAATTTTAGACATCTGATTACACTGTGTCTATATGTATGCACCCACAACATATTACTAGTTCAAAGAAACAGTTTCACTTGGATTTGTTCAGAGTCACAAACACTATTTACAAGTGTTAAAAATTATTATATTTAACGTTTTGTTTTCATACAATTATCCAATCAGAAAGCAGAATGAGTTCTTAATTTTGGGTTGACATATTAAAATCAACCTGCGTTTGTAGAAGAAGAAAATGGAATTATGTTGTCAACTGGATGAAAGTTTTAGAGTTAAGATGCTTCGCCTCCCTTCCAAGCGGTTTCTTCACTCGAAACTCCTAAAACTTTAGTCCAGTTGACAGAATTGAACTTTCTTTTGCTATGCAATCTACAACTGAGAGATTACACAGACGACCTGTATTTGTGTCCTTAACAAAGACTGTATATATAAATGGACATAGCTAACGCACTAGCCGCCGTGTTCCAAATAGGAAATGAGCATGGGCGCGCTTCCAGCTCCATCAACTTTGGCTCCAATTCACTTTACACTGAAAAATTGTCACCCCTTCCTCTAATTTTGTAATTTCTGCAGTGAGCCTTGTCATTTTGGTCTTAAAATGTTCGTATTAACCCACTCTACATGATTCTGGTGTTTTTATTTTGCTATGTTGTTGGTGTTTCAAGATATGACCCTTAATAACAGACAAATTAGTTCCCTTCTTTCCCCAAGGTCGCTCCTGCATTAGCAACAGGTTTGATTAACAGCGCCCACTTCCTGCTAAACCAGCAGTGTGGGCAGAAAGGGGCGTTACCTTCAACAGCCTCGTTCTGGATTGGCTCTTTGTCTGCTATGGGTAACGTCACGCTCACTTAGTCCACTTCTTTATACAGTCTATGGTCCTAAATGAGGTCTTTGGTCCTAAATGAGGAACACATTCCTTTGGTAATATTGTAATGATCTGATATTTTGTGTTTAGTTCAGAGTAACTGTTTATGTGTTGTTGTTGTTGTTGTTGACATGGCTGCTTTTTTATGTGACACTTGGTTGCTATGCCGACAAGTTGATGTGAAGTTTCTATTCATCAGTTACTGGTCTGTTTTGGAGACTGGCTCTAGTGAGTTGAGACTGCTGTTGTTTTACTCTTGTTTTGGCGTGGGTTATGGCCTACAGTAGTCCTTGTGTTCAGAAAATAAACAACCAGAAGAAATCCGTTATACCAGAACGTTACAATATTAACATGCATCCCAAACCGTATTGTAGTGATGCACACGGCACTTTCATAAGTTTGTAATCAATAAAATGTTTTACAGATAAATGCAGACAGAGCACAGCGGTCTGATTAGGTCACAAGATATGACTTACAATACAGTTTATGGGGAGAAAAACTTAACTCATTTACAAGACAAAGTTGGGCTTTAAGAGAGAACACTACATATACTACATTTAAAATACTGTGAGCACAGTATATAGCAGGCCTGTGTATTACCTCTTTCTGGCATAAATTAATGATGGAGGAAGTGTAAGAGACAGTAGTCACAGAACACCAATGTAAAATGTAAAAGGTTACTCAATCTTTAATATAATGTAATTCACTGTCTGGACAATTATTCCCAGGTCACATCGACACTATGTGAATGTCATTATTTTCCAATTATAATCAGCAGTAATTCTTTCTATGAATTACTCAATTACTGGAACATGGAACAAACTGTTAATTGATTCTTCTACTGGAATAATTTTCAACAGAATCTATCTATTGATCAGGCGTTCTGGCTTCATCACTCCTATACTAGCTGCCATAATGTACCCTACATATTTGATACGGGAGCTATTTTTACAGCATGGGTATTTCAACTGTATGAAAAATTGAGGAGGACCAGAGAAGGGGTGGAGAGAGAGTGGGATGGATGGGCGGAGGAGGGGGCATGAGGAGTGGAGAGGAGAAGAGTGGAGGAGAGGTAAGATGACAGATTAGGCGTGAACGAGGAGCCGATTTGTTGTAAGAAAAGAGACAAATGTCAGTAGATGGGAAGAGCAGAGCACCAGGAGATGACCTTCTACCAGAGCCATTCACTTAAATAACATGGCTCTATCACCACAATACAGGCAGAGACTGAAGCAGCTATGGGGCTTACTACTGATTTAGACATGAAGCTGTCAAATACACAGATAGATGTTTAATGCCATACTGTGGAACATACGATGCAAAGCAATAACGTCTTCATAGAAACAAGCAGGTGACGGGCCCTCGACCAGAAAAGTTACACATTACACCTTTAATTAAATTAATTAATTAATCATACTCGCAGGTGGTAAGCTATTATTGTAGCCACAGCTGCCCTGGGACAGACTGATGGAAGTGAGGCTGCCAATCTGCGCAAATGGAGCCTCCACCAACATGCTCACGCACAGACCACTTTCATACTAGACTAGGAATTCCCAACAGTCTCCCATCCAAGTCCCAACCGGGCCCAGCCTTGCTTAGCTTCTGAGATCTGACAAGATCTCGTGACAAGGCCACGCGAACAAGGTAAATTTGCAGCTTTCTGGTAAAAAATGTTTAAACCTAAGTGCTGCCATCAGTGGCCTCTGCAATTTACAGTAGTTATTGACATCACACGGCACTGCTCTGATTACACACAGGTGTTTATAAAGTTTGAAGTGTTGATACCTGTTAGACCCCCCCCCCCCCTCACTCTCCCTTTTAGTCGTCCAGGACTAAAGAAAACAGAGTTAGCAGCTCTATTTGAAATGTGGTTGTGGGGGGAGTTTAGGAAAAATTGGCATTTGAGTGTATTCTGCCTTTCCACAAAAATGTAATAAAGTTGGATATCGCTTCACCAGTAATACTCTTTGTAATGTAAAGTGCAGTAACGATAGCACCAAAGGGCAGCCATGGTATTTAGTTTAAGTTAGGAAAAAGTGTCATTAATGCAATTCTGTATTCTGCCTCTCCACAAAATGGAACCTTCTTGGACGACTGAGGGATAACACAGATATAAAGCCACATGGTAATGTAAAAGGATGTACTATGATTTAATGTTGAAATTCTATTGTCTAAATAAAGATTTTTTTTTTTTAATTATGATTATGGAATCGGTATTGAGTATCGAGTTCATTCCTTAATATCAAAATTGAGTTTGAAATTCTAGTACAACACTACACAAACAGCCCATGTCTTTACCCACTCACCCGTTTGGTGAGCTGTGTGTCCATCATGAAGTTGTGAACGTGCTTCTCGGCCTTGGTCAGCTCCAGTTTCCTGGCTACCACGGCAACCACAAGAGCCGTGCAGCCCGCTCCCTGCAAACACACAAACAGAGGGATGGGTAAGTCGCTCGTGTACTGTCACAATAACGACTGTGTGGACTCAATATCATTACAGTTCAATATAAACTCAGGAACGATATTATTATGGGGTCAGTATTTACTGCAGTGTTTCTCATTGCTCTAGTGGTACACAAGGTTCTCCTGGCCCTCTGCAGCTCTAGTGTTTACTTATTTAGAGTCAATTTTATTCTGAGTTTGTCCTCCTTTGGGTAAGTTCTTGTTTTCAACTATTACAGCAAAGGCGTAGTCATGTTTGGACCTAATTTAACTGGAAAAGTCCCGGTTTAGTACTTGGAAACACTTTTTTTTTCCTTCATGGCACTTGGGGTAAAAAGTTTTTTCAATCGTGCTATTTTTGGATTTCAAGTTTGATTTAAGATATGGTTCATTTAGGAAAAGGTTTGTTGACAGTATCTATTTTATAGTTACAATATTAATGTGTGTAGTTTGTAATTTTTCTGGTCTCCAAAGGGATCTTATAGCTTCTACTAGAGTGTTCCGCAGTATAGCATTAAAAACTTTCTCCATGGAGACGAGCAGTTAATGCTTCCAGCACAAATTAAAAGTCAGATATGTGGAAAGGCGAACCCACTCACGAGGTATTTTGTAATAAATCCCCTAACTGGATAAATGCAAGAAAATTTAAGGCAGGCAAAACAATAACATCGCCATAGAAACAAGCAGGTGGCAAACCAATCAAAATATGACATAGAGCACTTATTATAGTTTATCGCAATATTTTACAGCCTGCTTCAGAACGTGTTATAGGCTACACCCACGGAGGAACAGAGGGCCAGAAAATCGGTAAATGGGTTGAGAAAGTGGCCCAGATGATTAAACAATGGCAGGACAAATATGAGCGAGGAGCTGTGAATGAGATAGGAGAGGAGGAGGAGGCGAGGATTAAGGAAAAGGTCTGTTCCAACACTCGCGATTCCTCGTGTGTAGACCCAAGCCAATTCTATTTTCACATCCTATCCATCTGGTGTGAGATTCCCTCTATATAACGGCTATATGTAGCTGAAAAAATCCAAATGGAAAAGGCATCAAAAGATTGACACCACCTAATTTCATTTAATCAGATGCTGTCAATCTGAATTACATGGTGCCAGTCTTCTCCTGCGCCCCTGCAGGAAGTGTTAAACAAGATAGATTATGCTTTTGTCTCATATATAGTTATAATCTAAACAAGTGGGTGATTATTTTACATTTTGAACATTTTAAATTGCAATTTTAGTCTACAACAACTTAACGTTTAGTACAGGAAGCAGCTATTCTCTTAGGGTCAAAATAAGCTTCCTCTGTGCTCTCTGCATCTAAGTATTAAGCGTTTTTATCCTTTGCAAAATGGGAAGTAATGCTGGTGCGCTGTTAGCATGCTAGTTGTTGTTAGCATTAGTGTGACGGCGAGACTCTGCTCTGGCTTCTGAAAGTTGTGAAAAGCGCATTTAAACTCTTAGGAAAGTGAGAATAACTTGTGACTGCTGCAAACTGTTTAAGATGAGTTACTATTCACATTTTTAATGCAGTGAAAATCAGGTAAAGCGCCTTAAATAAAAGAAACGCTTGATGACTTCCGCTCAAACTGTACGTCATCATAAATGTCATGAGAACAAAGTGCTGCGCTGTCACACAATGCTGACGGCTCCGCCTGTGGATAGCTACAATTCACGCTATAGAGAGTTGTAGATTTTCTTCATTTGTGCCAAATCCATGTATCACAGTTTAAAGAAAAGAGAACTAATTAAGAGTAATGGTTGCCTTGAATCCAGGACAATAGAAGATTATAAAGATTATACTGAAACATGCATGAATCAAAATGCAACTTTAAATGGTAAATGGTCATTTTTATACAGCGCTTTTCCACCTTTAAAGCACTCAAAGCGCTTTACATCAAGGAACCACTCATCCATTCACACACACAGATGGGTTAAGTGTCTTGCCCAAGGACACAAAGACAGCATTCATCTGTGGAAGCTGGAATCGCACCGGCAACCTGTGGGTCAGTGAATCTGACCGCTCAACCAATCATGTTTACGTCGAGAGCAGGATTCAAACCGCCAACCTTCGGATCAGAGGCCAAACACGCCATTTAAGTGGGTAAATGATAAAGGAAAATGATTATAACATGGCTAAAAGCTCTTAAAATTTGCTCTTGCGTAATGCTTTTTCTTTATAGTGTAGAACATAGCTGTGTTTTCTGTATTCTAGTCTGTCTCAACCCACATGGGAAAATGAGGCACATTCATCAGGGAGAGGAGAGTGACAGCAGTCTCTCATCCAGAAAAACAGTCCTGAAAGACGAAAGAGGAGAGGAGCCAAACACAGCACCGAAGGCAGACTTAATTAAAACTCAGATTAGGTGTTTCGGAGGGAGGGAGTCGTAGTGTAGAGTGCGCCCAGGTTTTTTCTGAAGGACCGAAACGGAGAGGAGACAGAAACAGGAGGCGGCAAAGGAGGGAAGATAAAGAGAGGAGTGTGATGAGGAAATAGGGAGGAAGAGGGAAGGAGAAGAGAGAG
>KN482254.1:0-23036 GCA_000787095.1 Periophthalmodon schlosseri | reverse complement strand
GGGGGAGGGTGGGGGGGTGTTAATGAGGTCATATAACGCCTGGGTTGAAAACTGAAGTGTTTAATAATAATATGAGTGCTCCTCGCTTCCTGATTGTGAGAGTGTACAAGTCAAAGTTGGGCAAACAAAGTTACAAAGTCAAAACACTTAAAGATTCATTATGTAACTTTTCTGGTGAAGGATCTGCCACCTGCTTGTCTCCATGGATATATTATTGTTTTGCCACAGTACTGTGGCAAAACAAAAAGTTTAGATCTGTGGAGAGGCGACCCCGCTCACAGTAAGAATATATGTTTTTCAAGGCAATTTTGAGCAATAAAAAACACACATGGTGAAATAAATGGTAGATAGTTATCTTTAATGCCATACTACGGAACATTTTAGGCAAACAATAACGTCTCTGCCCCCTAATAAGTTATTATTTGATGTGGGACTGGTTTATACCTCTTCAGGATCAGCACAGTGAGAAGGTTGCCAGAGACTGAGCAAAACAAATCAGATATAACCAACAAAATTCAGCATTCAAAATAGTAGCTAAGTTTGAAAAAGCACCAAAACTACAGGTCGTCCAGAAATAACTTTATCTTGAGTCAAATACACAAACTGACATTAGTGCCCACACGTGTACACTCCTCCACTCTGTTTGTGTTTAGACAACACCTATGAATAAAATATGACTGAAGCCAATGGAAAACCCTCAGAGCACTCACGGAAGTAACAGAGAACACAGAACATACAGTACGTCTAATGGAGAGGGAACATGAACACGGACGTATATGTTGCGTTTGCGTGACATCACAAAATTCCTGAACCTCCATAGTTTTAAATAGAGCTGGAGCATAGACCAAAATTCTACGGAGGAATTTCCTGTCTGATTGCAGATGTTTTGCCCTGGTTTATGGTTTATAAATAAGGGCCTATCCAAATAGCACAAAGTTTTATGTCTTGTCTGTCAGCATAAATCAAGCAATATTCAACACCAAAGATTGATGTCAGCTGAAAAGACTTTAAGCCGTGTGATAAACATGGAAAGTTTGTTGAGGCAATCCCTCGATAAACAAAACATTTTCAAAAATTTTGGATCATAAGTTTGGATATGTCTTTCAAAAAGAGTGACTCTCTAATAGAAATGTATAGTCAAAGATATGTGATCATATTTCTGTATTGTTGTGCTAATTCTGCAATCCATTCACTTTTGTGCAATATTTGAACCTCAAACTAGATTCACATGTATATTTCAGATAGATAGTAAAATGTATGATCCAATTATAGTTATTAGGAGAATAATTCGTGTTACAGTATAGTCAGTATGGCCCACTTTATAGTCCCATGTCAGGTGCAGATGTGTGTGGGTTGTTGTCCTCCTCCTCAGCCCGGAGCGGCAGGGGGCTGATTGGTTTGTCAGATGGAGTTTGTTGTGTGTGTGTTGTACTGCATCCAGTGTGTGTGCGTGTGTGTGTGTGTGTGTGTGTGTATGTGTGTGTGTGTGAGCTGTGACTGACAGCGCTGATGATCGTTGGAGTGCATGAGGTATTTTCCCATCTCGCACTGCAGCTACCTTTGTGAGGGAATCACCCATCTGGAGTTCACACCTAAACCTCTCTCAAACAGGAAAAAGATGAAAAATACCATAAGAAAGGTTTCATAGGTGCATTATGTTTAAGCCACAAGATATAAAGCAGTTTAAATGGTTGCAGTTAGCAAATCACAATGAGCCTATATTACGTTATTTTCTATGTTATAATGTTGTTTCCTCATCACAAACACAACTGGAGTTGTGTTTTGTTTCATTCACACATGTTTTATACATAAACCCTGCACTTCCATTTATGCACTTCCACTCTGTTTTTAAACTCCATACACTTTCACTAAAATCATTTGGATGATTTTGCCCCCCCTGAAAATGCCAATCTCTACTGAACTAAAGGTAAAATGTAGCCATGACATCACAAGGTGGAACAGAGCATTTTGAGCTTTGGAGATGTAGACAGACTAATCATAATCATCATCATTGTGATTTAAAATGTTTAAACTACTTGAAAGCATGATTTTTGTTTTATTTCTTTACTCTTAAACCTTGTGTTTAATACTGTGTGTTACAAACATTGAGGTGAACTTGTTTCTCATTAAGAATGTGACACATGCTTATTTTAAGATGTCTACACTGGAACCTGCTACTTCAGTTACAGGATACAGCTCTTCATCTTCAGGTTGACGAGAGGCCTTGTAATACATCTTTTCAGTGACTGCAAGCATCTTTTTAATGATGTATTCTACCTTCCTGTAAACAGTTAACGGTATATCCATTTATGACCTTGTACGGACAGTATGTCCGTACAAGTATTATAGGACCAGACTTCTATAGATAGTACCTTTCTCAGGCTGTAAGTACTGGAAAAGCTCCCTTGAAATGTAACGCAGGTGCCTGCTGTCTGTAACCTTCATTCATCTGATCAGATAAACTTCTTTTAACTCTCTACCTGGTCTGCAATCGCTTTCTTCACCATTTCACTACTCAAACATGTGTGAATGAAACAAAACACAACTCCAGGTATGTTTTAACGAGGTGACAACATTATGACCTTTAAAGGAGCACAATGTAACTTTTCTGCATGTCTTCATAAAGATGTTTTACCTTTGTGTACAATATTCCACAGTATGGGATTTAACATATCTACTTCCATGGAGACAAGCAGGTAGTGTCCCCAGGCCAAGTTACGGGTCAGATCTGGGGAGAGGTGAGCCCACACACTGTAAGAAAGCATGTTTTTCAAGATATTTTTTTAAGAAATAAAAATGCCTAAAATTTAAGATAGAAAAGTTTAATGCCATACTGTGGAGCATTTTAGGCGAAGCAATATCATCTCTATGGAGACAAGCAAGAGAAAAGCCACCAGAGAAGTTACATAATGCACCTTTAAGCAACACATTTTTCTGCAAACAACAAAAACACTGCAAAGAGCATATTTATGTGTTTCTGCTTCCTGCTTTCCTCCTTATAGGAGACATTTTGAGAACTTGAACCATTCAAAAGATAGAATATTTTATTTTGAATTGCTAATTGCTACGGCAACGGTGCTCATTTTTCATCACTCTGAAAGGCATGTATAGAATTGAGGGAATAAATTGTGTAAATCCTCCATGTTTGTTGTTGTAAAATGTCCTTAGAGATCCATTAACCAAAATGATATTAAAGAGTAAACAAAAGAGCTGTGGAACAACTCCCTTAACCGCTGAACCATTAAATACATTCATCACTGTTGAGTTGAGCGGCAGAATGCATTTGTGTGTACGCTAACTCATGTAACATCATTGCTAACTCATGTAACATCTTCAAATCCCGACTCAGGATTTACTGTCACTACCTCTGAAGTTTAAAAATGGAGGTGAAGGTTTTCTAAGAATTCAAACTATCAAAATGCAGATATTTTGTCCTGTTTTAAATATTGGACCAATCCATAATAAACCAAAAACTGGCACAAAGTTCAATGTATTTTCTGTCAGTATTAGATGAAATCATTTTATCACAATAAAAAGTGGTTTAAAAATGTGTTAAGTTTGTGAATTCCGAACAAAAATACTAATCTGTTAAACATTTGTGGATCAGTCAGTCTCACATATAGTTCCATACAGGCCCGTGCCCTCTGTCTGAAACAACAAAGTATCCAACGACAAACTCAAAAAGTACTTTGAGGTAGGAATAAGATAAAGCTCTTTTTGCAGCCTTTTAAATGAGTCTATGAGTGTGTTCAAAATGTTCTAATTTTGCATATCTTCCAAGCAACAGTTGCCATGTTATTCATTTTTCATTACACCATTCATTTGTTCATTTTTGCAGTGGTGGAAGAAATACTTAATTTTGTTAAGTAAAAGTACAGGTTCCGAACCAAAAACAAACCAAACAAAACTCAAGTAAATGTAAAAGTATCACATGAAAAAATCTACTAAAGTAAAAGTATTAAAGTACCCATTTTGAGGTCTTCAGGGTTTCAAATGTAGTGGTTGATTTTGATACAGATTTGTGCTGAATTTTGTTCAACAGAAACAATTGACTATCGTTTTTTTCTATCTGTTTTTTATTTTTTGTACATTTGTGTTTGCTTAAACTGCAAATGCTTTAAAAATAAACCCCTCAGCCTTTTCAGCAGGTCTCAGACAATAATAAAAAAAAAAAAAAATTTGACTTTTCAGTCCTGTTCAAAAATGCAGTGAAGTAGAAAGTACAGCTCTCAAATGTAGTGAAGTAAAAGTAAAAAGTATCCACTGTAAAATGTACTTAAGAAAAGTACAGATACTTAAAATTTGTACTTACGTAGAGTACTTTTACAGTACTACTTTTACTTTGTGACGTTCCACCACTGCATTTTTATCCTTTGCCCATTGTTAAACATTGGCCCTGCCTTGTGTCTAAAATAACTGTACGACATCACCAACTTATGAAAGAAGAGTATTCAACAGACACTTTGAGATATAAAGATAAATACGATAATGCTTTTGCTTTTTCAACCTAAACCTGATCTGAAAAGTAGAACACTATAGCTACATAGATACAGCACAGTATAGTATATATGTATTTATAAACCTTGTGTGTCTTCCCCTACCAGTATGACGCCTGCCTACAGACACATAGGAACACAGAGCACCTGGCACCCCCCAAGCCGCCTCGGGCCAGTGGTTTATTCCGCACAGTTAGCCTTCATGTGTTGTCATAGAAACAACTACAGAGAATATCTCCTATGGAAGCTCATTATCATAATTCTCCAACCAGGAAAAAGAAAAAAAAAAAGATATATTCTGCCCCTGACCTGTCACCCATGCTACCCCTTACTGCCCCGCCCCCTGCTCCATTTTAAATCTCTTTTTTTTCTGTTTAAATCCACTTCAGTTTAGAGTTTATTTCTCTCTTCACCTGCTGGGTCGGTCCCCACGTCCACCCACACAAGAGCATGCACCTTCAACTTTCTGCTTCAACAACTGTCATCGTCAACAAAAATAAAGCTCTCTGAAAAAACTAGAGGGAGGGGAGCCGTTCTGAGTGTAGATGAACGGTATAGCGCAAGATCATACTGGAATAATTGTTTTAAAGTTTCAAAATGTGAAAAATTGCTACATTTTGAGAAGGTGGTAGTATGTGTCTCAGATAAAATGTCCCTGACCTGTGGGGTGCCCCAGGAGTCAATTCTGGGACCCCTGTTGTTCAATCTCTACATGCTGCCATTAGGCCAGTTAATAAGCAGCAATAATGTGTCCTACCACAACTATGCAGATGACACTCAGATCTATATCTCACTGGCAGCAGGTGAATATGGACCAGTGGATTCACTCTGCCACTGCATCCAACAGATCAGTGTGTGGATGCAAAACTACTTTCTCCAGCTAAACTCTAACTACTTTCTTTAGCTAAACTCAGACAAGACTGAAGTCATAGTCTTTGGCCCACAGAAACATAGAGAAAGTGTTAGCAGTCACCTTCAGTCTCTCGCTCTGAAACCTTCAAATCAGGCCAGAAATCTAGGGGTAATAATGACTTGAACTTTAACAGTCATATCAAATCCATAACATCTGCGCTTTTTACCATCTAAAAAACATTGCAAAAATCAAAGGTACACTGTCTAAACCAGACTTGGAGAGACTTATCCATGCATTTGTCTCCAGTAGGTTAGACTACTGTAACAACAGTCATATCAAATCCATAACATCTGCGCTTTTTACCATCTAAAAAACATTGCAAAAATCAAAGGTACACTGTCTAAACCAGACTTGGAGAGACTTATCCATGCATTTGTCTCCAGTAGGTTAGATCTACTGTAACGGCCTGCTCACTGGCCTCTCCAAACAAGCCTTAAGACAGCTGCAGTACATCCAGAACGCTGCTGCTCAAGTCCTGACTAGAACCAGGAAGTACGAGCACATGCCCTGTGCTCAGGTCTCTGCACTGGCTCCTGTAGTTCAGAAAATAGACTTTAAAGCAGCTCTGCTTGTTACAAGTCTCTCCATGGCTTAGCACCAAAGTACATCTCTGACATGTTAGTGTCATATGAACCATCTCTCACTCTGAGGACTTCAGGGACCAGCCTCCTGCTGGTCCCAGAGTCAGGACTAAACATGGGGAATCAGTGTTTCAGTTTTTCAGGAAGACATGAAACAGTCTTCCTGAAGATGTGAGACAGGCCTCTACTTTGACAATGTTTAAATCCAGGCTCAAAACAGTTCTGTTTAGCTGTGCATATGACTGAAAGGTTTTTATTCTGCACTTTTCTCCTTTAATGTTAATTTTATGATAATTATTTGTGATTATTTATGTTGTGATTTGTTGTATTGATTGATTTTAATGACTTTCTTATTCTGTAAAGCACTTTGAATTACCTTGTGTATGAATTGTGCTATACAAATAAACTTGCCTTGCCTAGGTTATGTT
Source organism: Periophthalmodon schlosseri (assembly GCA_000787095.1). Classification (NCBI taxonomy): domain Eukaryota; kingdom Metazoa; phylum Chordata; class Actinopteri; order Gobiiformes; family Gobiidae; genus Periophthalmodon; species Periophthalmodon schlosseri. Next base: position 16,618 of record KN482254.1, on the reverse strand, counting down.
ACAGCAGAAATGATTAAACACAAACATGCATCTATCTATAACATCTACACTTTTGTATTTATTTATTTAATTTGTCTGTTCATGTCTTGTGTGGTATTTTATTTATTTTACCTTTATTTTACCAGGCAAAACATTATGAACAAAATCTTATTTACAAAGCTTTTAACCAAGTCAGCCAAGACGTGTATAGATAGCACATTTTTTATGACAATACTGAGATGACATTATTCAAATGAGGTTCAAGAATTGCAAAAAAAATATATGGACTGTAAAATCAAACACAAAAGTGCAGAAAAATTACTTTTAAATCACTTTATTTTATTTGTATTGTTTTATTTGCATGGTTTGAAAGTACTGGGGTTGCAGGAGTTCAGTAAAATATCACTTTTATATTACTTTATTTTTAAACTTTTTTTTTTTTTTTTTGCAGGCTTTTTAATGAGTTTTTCTGACTTAGTTCTATATATTGTAATTTGACATATCTATGTGTTATGTTTGTCATTCTTTCTCCTTTTGCCCACATAGCCCACTGCTGGTTTAAGAGTGGTGGCTCAGAGTGATGCGTATCTACTCACTCTGGACGCTGAACCACAGAGAAGGGCACTAAATGTCTATTGGATGAGTCATTCAGTAAATGGGGGTCAGCGTGGTAGTGTTTATTCACTTATTATGTTTTCAAATGTACGAGTACCAAAAGAGAGGCTGCGATGAACACAGCTCTGCTCTCCATTGTGCTAAGTGACAAAAATAGTAGCAGTTCAACTCACTTGATGACTATTGCTTTTGTATTTGTTTGATACACAGCTGTTTGTAAATGCTGAGTTATATGGGGACAAACTGATCCTTAATTATGAAATTATGAGTTTATTAAAGCCTCGCTGCATAACACTGGGCTAAGTTACAAGGACTATGGAAAGGCAAGCCCACTCACAGTGGGGTTCCACATGCTTCAAGGTGTTTGTAGACAATGAAGGCTTTCATTTTGAGTCTATTTTAGGTGAAATGTTACACAGGAGGGCTTTAATGTAATTAAATGTATGTGATTAATAATGGGGGCACAGGGGCTAGCATTGTTGCCTCACGGCAAGAAGGTTTGACTCCCAGACTGCCAGGGCTATTCCTCGTTAAATTTTGCATGTTTGTATGTTTCCTCCGGCCACTCCAGTTTCCCCCATCAACCCAAAACATGCACATTAGGTAAAATCCTCAGGCTCAGGAGATCTGGAGATGCCAAATGTTTTAAACTAAAAACTTCTTTTTAAAAACACTTTGTTGTAATTTACAGATGCATCAAAACATCTCATTTAACCAATGAAATTAGCACTATGAGTGTGTTCACACCTGCATACACACCACATCATAAATGAGATTAAACTGGGATTGACCCCAGAACAAAATCTGGACTAGACCAGGACTAAACCAGGACTAGGCCAGGAATAAACCAGGACTAAGCCAGGACTAGACCAGGACTAGACCAGAACTAAACCAGGATTAGACCAGGACTAGACCAGGACTAGACCAGGACTAGAACAGGACTAGAACAGGACTAGACCAGGACTAGAATGGGACTAAACAAAGTCTACATCAGGACTAAACTGGCATCAAACTAGAAGCAAACCAGGACAAGTGTGAAGAAGTTCACTGATGTAATGCAGATAGGGCGTGTCCTATCTGCGTTACATCAGCAAACTTGCCATGTAATTGTCCGATTGCACTGTCCCTACCAAATCCATACATTAAACACACACTACTTCACTTATCTTATAAAATATCAGCTACTACACCCTGTGCATTTTGACCTAAATATAATAACTGTTATGTCATCATTACAATACATGTGCAGAGTGTACTGATAGACTTTTAAATCTAAAGCTGTTCTTATTGTCAGTCACTGTGATTGGCTGCAATGGGAGAATGATGAAACCTGGGGTCTGGCCTTCCACAGCACAGAGACAGTAACAAGATGTGACAAGATGAAAGGCACCGAGCGCAGAACAAAGTCATGTGAGTGTTTGTGGGCGAGTTTAAGGAGAGACGAATACCTGTGAAGCCAAGCAAATGGAGGAGCCGTCAATCGCGCTCCCAGTGATACTAACACACGGACTTAGAAATAAACACAAGGCTGGAGGGAGGAGAAGATGGTCGCACACACAGAGGAAGAGAGAAAGAGGGAGAGGGGGAAGAAGAGAGAGAGGGAGAGGGGCAGAGGAAGCGTAAGAGAGAGAGTGGGGATGAGTAGGAAGAAGAGTGAAGGAGAGAGAGAGAGCAAAGGAGGGGTTGAAGGAGAGTTGGGGAGAGAAGGGGGAGAGAAAGAAGGAGAAAGAGAGTGAGACGGGTTAGGAAGTACAGGGGAGAGAGGGGGAATGAGGAGGAGGAAGAATGAAGGAGAGGGAGAGAGTGAAGGAGGGGTGAAGTGGGGAGAGAGAGAGAGATAAAAAGAGGGGGTATTTGAAGGTGAGAGAGGTGAAAGAGAGAGAAACAAAGAGAGGGAGGGAGTGAGAGAAGTGAAGAATAAAAAGAGAGGTAAATAGAGAGGAAGAATGGGAGGTGAAGTAGAGAGAGACACAGAGAGAGAGAAAATTAAGGAGAAAAGGGGAATTGGAAGGAAGAGAGAGAAAGAGTGAAACTATAGAAATAAGGGAAAAAGGGAGAGTTGGAAGGAGGAGAGAGAGAGAAGAGTGCAGGAGAGAGAGATGTGAAAGAGACAGAGAGAAAGAGAGAAGTGAAGGACAGAGAAGAAAGAGAGGCAAGAAGAGTGGAGGGAGATAGAGAGAGTACAGGCGAGAGAGAGATGTGAAGGAGAAAGAGAGAGATACGGAGAGAGAGGAGCAGAGAGTGGGAGGACATGGCACAGGGGAAAGTGGGACCTTCATTATGCAATCAGAACAGACAAGGGAATAACACACGGCTCCTGTTTGCTCCTGTTAGCGTGTGTTAGCTGCTGTTAGCTCGCCTACACGTCCAAAACACACACAGCACAGATGCAGGCTAATTCAGGGAGGGTTGCCCAAATTACCCAAATGCCACCATTTCTCTGGCCCAGTTACAGACCGCTCTAATCTGTTGACCTTTGAATGAGGTGAGGGCAGATACCAATGGTCCCATAAGGGTTTTTTTTCTGCTGATACCAATATGTTTCTTGCTGTTGCTGTAGATAAACAAGATTATGTGATTCCAACGTAGTAAAATGGCCCCACTAATTGTAAAGCTGCAAATGAAAGGTTTACGCTGTAACTTTTCTAGAGGGGGGTTTGTAACCTGTTTGTCGCCATGAAAATGTTATTGCTTTCCTGGAATGTTCCACAGTATTAAACTTCTTCAATTCTAGGTATTTTTATTGCTCAAAAATACCTTGAAAAACATGTATTCTTGCGGTGAGAGGGCTCAACTCTACAGATTTGATCTGTAACTTGGCCTGGTGGCATCACCTGCTTGTCTCCATGGTGATAGATATGTTTAACGCCAAACTGTAACATTTCAGGCAAAGCAAGAACATCTCCATGGAAACAAGCAGATGACGGACTCTCCATCAGAAAAGTTACCTAGTGCACCTTTAACTTTTAATTTTTGTAAAAGTATTGTGCTATCTATTTGGGATATAATGTAATTATTAGTAGCATTTTTATAGTGACTGTGTTAGCATACAGCCACCGCTTTAACTTAATTGCTAATCTGAAACTGGGGTCAAAACGAGATTTGAGCGGGTAGACTGAACATAAGTCATTTATAGGCCAACAATGTAACCTTTCCTGTGTAATTTATTTTACAGAACTAGTATAAGACCACAAAACCTACTATTATTTTGTCTTGAAAATTATATTCAATTGTGTAAAAAAACTTTCAAAATACCATTATAGAACTCAAATTGGTATAATATCACCGTTACAGCACTAGAGCACGGAGGGGTTGTAAAACAGAGGGACACTTGTACTGACCATGATCCCAGTGAGCAGACACACTCCTTTGCCGCAGTAGGTGTGAGGCACCATGTCGCCGTAGCCAATGGACAAGAAGGTGATGGAGATAAGCCACATGGCCCCCAGGAAATTACTGGTCACATCCTGGGCATCGTGATACCTGAAACACACAGCATTTACTCAGAGCCTCATCAAACAATATCACCATAGTGTCACACAAAACATTTAACTGCTCCACCATCCTCTGCGTCCTGCACAATAGAGTTACTATAGCAACTAATCACATGAGGCTCTGTAAAGAAGTTTTTTTGTGAATAGAGAAAATCATGCATTATGTACACACTTCTTTTTGTATTCTGAAAAGCGAAAAAATATCTATTTACGGGAGACACAAGTTTATATTTTGTGCGACTTCAGTGCATGATGAAATGTCCTAATTATACCTTTATAGTATAATAATTTGAGTAGCCCACAATAACAATAGAGATTGTTATGGGATTGTTACATCATAGAATTTCCAGTTAGCCTAATGTTAAAAAGATAAAGATTTTAGGATGCAAAAAACATTGAAATCAAAAGTTTTCTCCTAATACAGTGTGGTAAATGTATTTACTGGTTGTTTTGGCTAATGCTAATGTTTTGTTTGATGTAAGATTTCAAGTTCTTTGGAGTTACCATAGTAATGAGGTTCTGAAAAAATCAAACTAAAGCCTTCATCTTTTTATTTGAATGTATCACATGTCTGTGATTTGTGCAGACAGGGCTGTGCGTATTCTAAAATGACAAGCTTTGAGTCATTTTGCTATTTAATGAAAGGATTATACATTTTCTGAAGCAGTCTATAAAAGAAATGCCAATGGCGCCTGGATGCAGATCAGAGAATGGATTAACAGCAGCTGGCCAGTGAGACTTTTAAACAAGATTATTAAACAGCTGACATTTTTCCTCGAGGTTCTTTTTGTCTCTAGCATCATCTGATAAAATCGTACCAAGATGTATTTTTATATTGAGTTATTGTTTGATAAATTAGAAGTGCTAGTTCTACTGGGGAACTTTTTATTACCATGCTCTAGGATTATTGTGTGCTCTAGTGGTATTAAACGTATAAAAGGTAACTTTTTCGGGGAAGGGTCCGCCAATTGCTTGTCTCCATGAAGATGCTATTACTGAGTCTGGAATGTTCCGCAGCATGGCATTCTGTCTCCATGGAAACAAGAACGTGAGCCCACCACATGACGTTGAAGGTTAGGTCTGTATATAGGGAACCCCACTCACAGTAAGATTGCATGTATTTCAAGACATGTTTGCGTAAATGCAAGATGGATTTCTAAATGTCATCCTGTGGAACATTCTAAGCAAAGCACTCCACAACACCTCCATGGAGACAATATTTTGTGTACCATGATATCGTGACTTACATGTGTGGATGACATTCTGTTGACCCAATCTAATTTAACATTCATATCCTGTATATAAACAATTAATGAGAGTTTTAGTTCAGTCCTGCACAGTATGTAAGGGTACTCACTTCTCCTCAGGTTAAAGTCCCTAGAGTGAACTAATATGTTTGCACTGAGTTTCCTGTATGTAAAAGGGTCCAAGCTTCACCACACTGAACACAATATACCTGTACTTTTCAACAGAAACATTCAGTGTATATATAGGCTTGTCACAATTAATACTACACAGACTTTTTGTTCAATAATTGATAAATTAACTAGATTTTTAGGCTAAGTTTTTGCATTTTTGTATAAAGTTAACATTTGAGCACTAGATGGTGGGATTACGATAGATAGTTATTACCTACTTGAGTGTTTAATAGTGCCATTTATTTTATGCATCTCATATTTTATTTATGACGAGGTTCATTGGGAAAAAGCATTACTGGTGAGATCCTGTTTTAAGGTAATTGTTTTAGGTACATAAAGCAATTCAAAAGTTGCAATTGTGCACAACTATGGAGCTCACCAGTCACTTCAAAGCCTGCCGAGGTTACAGGAAGTAAATGTTCAATTCATTTTTCACACAGACTTTACACAGAATTGAAATATTAAGAGTTTAAAGGCAAACAGTTTTAGAAATACATTATAAAATCCATACATCAATCCATTTTCTTCTGCTTATCTGGGTCAGGTCGCAGGGGCAGCAGTCTAAGCAGGGACTCCCAGACTTCCCTCACCCCAGACACTTCCTCCAGCTCCTCTGGTGGGACCCCGAGGCGTTCCCAGGCCAGCCGAGAGACATAGTCCATCCAGCGTGTCCAGGGTCTTCCCCGGGGGTTATAAAGTAAGTTATGCTTCTAAGTGACCACATTATCCACTTAGCTCCATACGTATACGGCAAATTGCTCCAAAAGTGCCTCTATTTCTCATCACTAGATCATTTAAACTATAAGCCTTTATTGTATACGAATAAAGACAAACAAAATGAAGTAATCAACTCCACTGTCTGAATCAACTTAGTGGTCCAACTGGTGAAAAGCCTCATAAACCAAAGTCTAAACCTCTATTACGTTGCACACATGTCTCAGATTAGATTTCCTGCCAAATCTATTTAATTTCTCTATTGAATTCATTGTCCCATTACAGCCCAGTCTGGTTTATTTGTGGTGTGTGGCACAGACATAAACAGAAGCACAAAACCAGGAGCTACAAGTTACAGGATAATTCAATGCTATTACTGCAACCTATTCACAGAGTCTATAAATATTTCACAGATTCTATTAGGATTGACAAAAAATCAACAGCCAGATACTAACTGATACTAAAACTAATCTTGAAGCTAGATATACATTTATCCAGGGCAAAATTAGACTTTTCCTGAGTCTTGCTCTATACAAGTACTAGTATATTTTATTTTGTGTTATTGAAAACTACACCCTATTGTCTTTTCATGCGTTTCAGCTTCCTGTTATATGCAACATTTTGAGGATGTTTTCCATTCAAATGCTATTATACTTAATTGCTGTGGCAATGTTGTGTTGTTCATTTTTCTGAAACCCATTGATAAAAAGTGTGTTTTTTCATGATCACTGTGGTATCAAAATTGGTATCAAGAATCAAACCTTTTTCTTAGGCTCAATCGAGTCTGAATTGTTGTTTCGTAACAACACTAGATGCTAGTGATAATGTTCATATGATCATGCTTTGGGAGGGCAAATGTCCAGGGCAATACTTGGAGGTCACTAGGGCATAAAGGTTTACAGAAGGGATGCGCAATTAATCAAATTTTAATCATGATCAAGATTCAATTATCTCTAATTGTCCATTATATGTTTGGGTCAGTTTAAGAGCTCCACAGTCAATTCTCTGTCAGTAAAAGCATGTGGTTTGGAGCAGAGTTCAGTGTTTGGAGGAAGAAATGTACCTTTTTGTTGTGATTTTAAATGGTAATTATTAAAAGCCTCTCTTTAAATTAATAGTGAAACACATTTTTATTTGTCAATTAAAATTTATAAAAATAAATAAAATGTTATTAATCAATATGAGGGGAAAAAAATCTTGATTAAAGCCAGCTCTGAAGTTAACAGTGAAATCCAGAGAATGGGGAATGTTGACCCACCTCTCGCACACTCGCACGGTCCAGGCAGCGATGATCCACAGGGAGATGCTAAAGACCAGCAGCACCGTCCCAGGGCAGATAGTCATAAGCGTTTTCATTACAAACCGCGTGTTAAAATGAACCTGCAACAACAACAACAACCTGTTAGAACAGTGAAGTGACCCAGTGATGAACTTATCTGGATCAAATGCTACAGGCCTATTGTGATTTTAATTAATTTTAGTATCTCACAAGATGTATCCCGAGTCCATGCTACAATACATGCATAATCACAAAACACAGCAATAAAAAGTGATTACATTGATGTTTTATTGTGCTAACAACACAACATGCATTAGGATTCCATGTCCACAATGCCCTATCAGAACACTATTGATTTATGAACAAAGTTTTTGAGCTCAGCAGCTTGACCTTTAAGCCAGCAGTCAGCAGGTATTAAGCATATAACTTGTTTGTTTCTCATGGGTCACTGAAATAAACAAACCTAACGTCTGTGTGTTGGTTCGGCTTGAGACGCAACGGAGAAGGAGGTGCACGGTGACCGCACTGAGGCATCTTCAGAAAATAAAGAGAAAACCAGTCTGGAGCCCAAGCTACAGCAACAAGGGTTAACTCTGCAAAAACCGACACTTATCAGCTCTGCTTTTTATTTTGAATGCCTGACACAACCATCTTGGATACTGGTGGTTTTCAGCGTCCAGTTATATAGGACTTTGAGGACTTTTCACATATCTTAAATAATTACCTATTATTTTTCAAGGTTTTCAAAAAGATGACTTGGTGGTTTGTGTGTTTATTTGGCTGTACAAATCTTTCTGATTGGTTGAGGACAAAGCCAATGACACCTACAGCAGCAGCAGGGTTTGGAGAGTGGAATGAGACAGAAAACTCAATTTGGACAAAAAAATTACTTAGGTAGTTATGCTATGAGACCAGAACTGAAGAAGGTTTGGATGAGCAGCGAAACTTTTTCACTCCTACAACGTTTTTGTCCAGTTGACAGATTTTATTTCTCTTTTGCTATGAGAGAAGTGATATGCTAAATACAACAATTCTCTTTTAGTATGTCATATGTATCTTAAAATAAGACAGAACCACATACTATATAAAATAATGAAAAAAAAAAAAAAAATTGCATTTCCCATTAGATCCTCATCTTCTCCAGCTTTTGATTGCACTTAGAGATTCTTGACTGTAATGGGAGATAGGGACTTGCCCTCTGACTCCTGCCTCAGTCTTGAAGTAATTGGCCTATTGCAGCGCAGTCGACAAGGTTCATTTGTGAATAAGTGGTACAATATAAACGGTATGGATCTCAGCAGAGGGGCAGGTCCTTGAAGGGTTAAGAGCTGATAAATGAGTTGTCATGTTTCAACTTCAACAATAACAACACCTCCCCTCGTCACATCTGTCACCTCAGGGCCAGAGTGTCACCTCACCGCAGATAAACCCACTATTGTTACTTCACTCTGGTGTCAAATCCATGCTTTCCCTTCTCATTAGCATATTTCTGCTCTAATAGGTTGTGTTCACATCCCAGAATTTGATTATGTCATAATTTCAGATGGAGGGCAGGGGCCTATATAATGCTATGTATGATGTATGATCCACAAGTCTTGGACCGTATTGCATTTTTTGGGAATTGGCTCCACAAACCTGTCATAATTAATCTTATGCCTTAAAATCCTTTTAAATGACAACATCAGGTCTTTGGGATTGAAGAATGGCACCACTTTCTGAACAAATATTAACCATAAACCAGGACTGTATTTTGACATTTGTTAACTTGGTTTGTGGTTAATATCTCTGTAATTACTGGGTCTAGCCACATGAAAGAAGTGGCACAAAGATCAATGTCTTAGCAACATCAATGCCTTAGCAACATGGCTGTCAATCAACCTGCTGCTAACGCTGCTAGCGGGAAAATAGGCACCAAATTGGTCTGTTATTAATGTTCATATCTTAATTTAGAAACAAAATAACTAAATAAAAACCCCAGGATCATGTAGAGTGGGTTAATACGAATATTTTAAGACAAAAATGACGAGGCTCACAGTAGCAGTTACAGGAAAAGAAGATTTTTCAATAGAAGTCAACTGCAACCAGAGCTCGAAGGAACCACTTCATGCTAATGCTAACTTCTTATTTGGAACGCGGCGGCTAGCACTTTAGCTATGTCCATTTATGTATACAGTCTATGATTCTAAAACATTGGCAGTGGTTACATGCACACTCAAAATTGGGATAGTATCACATTTTTCTTAGGCATAAGATGATTTAAATGACATGTAAAAAGCCAAATCATCACATTTCTTTGTGATCATGGTCTCTTTGATCACTCACATCAGATTTTACTGTTTACATGTATTTTAAGTAACTGTAAAGGTCCAGATGTCATATAATAATCAGATTCTGGTGTGCATGTGAGCAAGGCCATTGTTTATGGTCTGAACACATTGTTGTTCAGCTGCCAATTATTTACTTTATGTCATGTTTACATTCCTCAGCACTCGTGTGGAAATCTCATTCTGTTTGGTTCTTTTCATGGCCCATTTGACTCATGCATTATCTTATTTCCATTTCACGCTCCCCTCTCATATTGTGTTATGAGCAATCCACCATGGCTTACGTCTAAGTCTGTGTGCACTGTAATAACACAGGGAAAGAAAGGGGATTTGAAATGCTGATGAAAAGAAACAGGCTACAATGAAAAGGACTGAGATCGAAAAATATAGAAATAAGGCCAAGGATCAAAGGCATAGATTTGATTCTGAAAGTGTCTGACCTCTACATCACTACCAGAGACCGCTCTGTGTGATGAGTGCGTACACGTAACTCTGTGAGGAGTGTGCACACAGACCTCTTTCTCTCTATACTAAAGCTGTTACACAGACCTTGTTTAGGGCTCCTATACTGCGGGACGAGGCGTCGGTGAACAGTTTGCTGTGCAGGAGCATGACTCTGGCGATGAGGTAGAGCCGCAGGAACATGGGGACGCTCAGCACCATGTCCAGGTCCGCCTCGGCCTGGGACGGGGCGTAGGAGAAGGCCAGCCGCGCCCTCCACTGGAACTTAAAGTCCCCGGGCACCGGGTGCACCGCGGACACCAGCAGCTCCAGAGCGATGAGCAGCACCCGCTCCATCGTCATGGCGATGCGCCAGTCGTCTGCCCCGTTGTCGATGACGAACAGCTGCAGAGGCAGAAAAGAGTTTTAATGGAGCTGAAAGTTTCCTGCTCACGCTCCACTGACACAGTCCACTCATCCTGCAGATGAGTGAGATGATGGTTAAAGGAATCAGGGCGATTTCAACTTAAGTCTGTTTCATAAAATGTAAAACATCTCCACGTAATCAGTCATGTATTCAGCCTATTCAGAGAGAGTGGGCTTATTTTCAGAAAACATAACTCTACAGGAAACACATCATCCAGAGTGGTTCTTCTTTAGCAAAATCCACAAGTAATTACCGCACTCACAACATCGTGTAGAAACGCAGTGCGCTGGGAACAGGTCTCATGTTTGTGTAACTGCAGCCCCCCTCTCTGCGCAGCACATGCATGTTCATTACTGTTGTGACTGTTAATCACATTATGAGGCTGTAGTTATAAAGAGGTTAGAGCTGGTTTGATTACAGAAGGCCGTCTACAGTCTGCGCTGACAGGAACAGGGCTGGAGCTGAGCGAGGGGGCGGAGGACCGAGAACACATGAATGAAAAGCAGAGGAAGTGCACAACTTTAGAAATATCAGGAAGATGAAGCCACTGAGCAATGTAATATTTCCAACTGTGTGTAATCTGTTGGAATGAGCCTGAACTGTAAGTGCACTCCAAAATTATTTATATGCATGCTATGAAACATTTCTTAGAGTGACTAGAGGCAAGAAAGAGAGCAAGAGAGAGAGAGTCTGCAGCAGAGTCTGATAACTGTGTAACAAAAAACACCACTGTATGACGACATACAGTGAAGTTGTGTATTCTACAACGCTTAAAAAACAGTGGACTTCTTAACTATGAAAAAGCATTGTATTGCTCCTTAATGATGTCCTACTTAACTGTGCAGAGATTTGGGGAAACACAGAGACTATTCTGTCGTGTTTTTTTGCACTATTTGTGGCATGATAGATCTATATAATGACAAACTATATATAATTTTGTGAACTGAAGGTGTTAAGAGTGCTGCTTTTTCCACATACCCAGTGAAATAAATGAGCTCTGTCAATATTGTCATAAAGCCCATCTTCACAGTATTAATACTCTGGCATTTTAATGGGGACATATTATGTAAAAACAACTTGTATGAGCTGCCTCCACATTAGCGCACACAAAGCTGTATTTTGATTGATTTGTGAGTGTCTGTACTATCCTGTATTGTTCTATATTTCAGACTTGAGTGCTCAAATAATTCCTGTTTTCACCTACCCCCTACCTCCATCGACTGTTCTGTACTTTCTTGTGATTTTTCCCAAAAATTCTGGATCACACAGGAGTTAAGAGGTAGGGTTAAGAAATGTCACATAGCACATTTTCTACAATAAAACATGAACAACATAAATGAAAATCCACTATGAAGAGGCAGGGACCATCAGTTGTGAACAGAAAGTCGATGGACCTATTTCTATTATTCAACAGTGTAAGATGGGGCCTGACCAATAATATCGAGCCCATATCGGCTCGATATTATCGGCCGATATGGGCACTTGGAGACGTACCGGCTATCGATATGGGCTGACAGTCCACGTGAGCATGTTAAACCTCATTATAAAGCTTACATTCTTTATATTACAGCCACTGGATCCAATTTACAGACAGATTAATGTCCTAATATGCGGCGCCGGATCAATATTTAGCTGCAGAGTGGTTTGTCTGTGTCTGTGATGCCGTACTGCACCTGAATGCAGCCCCAGAGTGAGATTCCGAGACTAGATTTAAATGCTTTGAACTAAACTTCTAACTCTAGAATAAAAGTTAACTTCAGCGTAAATCAGGCCAGCAGCAAAAATAGAGCTTGTTTTTATCAATATGTGAGTGTGAAGAAGAGAGTGGACTGTCGCTATAGACAGAGGACACACCACTGCTGTCAACATGCTGGATTATATTCTTTTTATAGACAATAGTTTTGAGTCAGGATTAGAAGGAATTGTATTTGTGAAGACTTGTGACGTGAAAGGCAGCCTATCTGTGCCGTGAGTGTTGTAAAAGTGTCAGAATAACTATACATGTAGCCTAAATAAACCCAACTTAAAGTCTAATAGAGCCAAACCTCAGTGATTTACCATATATGATTACAACACTAAATATATCGGCTATCAGCAGCGCCCAAAGCCCCTTATATCGGTATCGTATCGGCCCAGAAAAATCCATCAGTCTGCCCCTGTTAGATCAATATTGCAGTTTATAGTTAACAAATTTAAAATAATGATCATTGTATTGTTATAGTTCTATATTACACAACATAATGCAAAATATGTCTTCTTTAAAGGTCCTGTATTACGCAAAATTGACTCTGGTGAGCTTTAAGTCATGTTATAATGCTGCTACCTCATCAAAAACATATCTGGAGTAAACTACACTGGGGACTAAGTGTTTTGTTTCATTCACACAGGAATAACTCTTTATTATTAGTCTGTCTACATCTTCACAGCTCAAAATGCTCTGTTCCACCTTGTGATGTCATGACGCGGCAGTTTTCAAGTTGACAGCTACTTTGACCTTTTGTTCAGTAGAGATGGGCATTTCCGGGGCTGAAATCATCCAGATGATTCTAGTGGAATTCAAAAACACAGTGGAGCACTTCCTGTATTACCACGTGACATCACAAGGTGGAACAGAGTGTTTTCAGTTTGAGAGAAGAACTCATCCTAAATATGCAGGATTTGTGTGTTAAACATGTGTGAATGAAACAAAACACAACTCCAGATATGTTTGTGACGAGGAAACAACATTATAACATAGATCAGAAAATGTAGTATGGGCCCTTTAATACAGCAATATACTTTAAAGCCTTAATACGGGTTATCATCTCATCCCTAGAAGTGAGGAACTCCCCACTAAACATTAGCTGCTTTTCCAGGTTGCTGTAACTCTGCTCTTTACCCGTGATTCATGTTGAGGACCCATTAACCAATACAAACATTTATTTAGGAAAAGAAACAGGCGTAATGTGGAGTCAAAGACAACAAGGCTGACAGCTGCACTCTTTATCTCCATCTGCTTGTCGTCATGGGTAACCTGTGAACCTTTGATCATCATTTGGGCTCATATGATACGTGGAGGACATGTGTCTAAGGCCCCTGCGTGCACCTGCATGAGGCCCTGTTTGAACCAGGGTCAAACACTTGGCATAGTCTTAATGATGTCAAACAGTGTGATATGTGTTTGTGTAAGGACTGTACCAGCGTGGAAGAGGGAAAGGAGGGAGGGAGAGGAGGGGTAGAGGAGGGAAGGGGAGGAGGGGAAGAGGGTAGGGAAGTAGGGTGAGAGAGAGAAAGGGTGAGGAGAGACAGAGAAGAGAGGAAGGGAGTAGGAAGGAAAGAAGGGGGAGAAAGAGAGAGAGGAGTAAGAGCGGAGAGATGAACGAGAGAGCGCGGGAGAAAGAGGAAGAGAAAGGTGAAGAGAGGTAGATAGGAGAGAAGAGTAAGAGAGGGAGGTGAGTCAGAAAAAGAGAGGGAGAGGGAGAGAGGGAGAGAGGGAGAGAGGAGAGCAGTCCCAGCCTTGTCATGGTGACTGTTGCCAAGGCGACAACATCAAAGAGCAGCCAAGCTTAATTAGGTTCCCCAGTGAGAGAGGGAAGGAGAGAGACTGAGAAAAAGACTTAAGGAGAGGGACTGAGGTGTGCCCACAAATGCATGTACTACAGTCTAATACTGAGGAGTTTAGCCCTTATCTTTAAACTGAAAGACGCACATTTGAACTAAGCGTGTAACTGCAACACACCAGGACACTACAGCAAACACAAGCAGTGGTAAATATAACTTTTGAGCAAAGCCATACAAGTCAAAAGTTGTTTTCTTGCACTATAGTAAAGGGTTTAATACAGGCTGAATGTCTCTCCCCACTCGTCACCAACATTTCCAGCTACTCACTGTGATGTCTAATTAAGCCTATTAGCCAAAATAGAAGAAGTGCGAGCTTGTTTGTGAATATTTTTGTGGAAATAAGGAGCCACGGAGTTGTAAAGAGAGGGAGGAGACTGTCTAAAGTTGTTTTCACACTTCACGGAGCAGCCCCAGAGCGCACCAGATTTAGTTCTATTTACTTCTCGGTTGGCTCGATCCTCATCCTCTGATCAAATGCCTCTATACAAGTGACAGTGTGAAAATGGTGTGAAGCCAGAGACGTATATTTAGCATTATTACGAAACCTAGAGACATGTCCATACTGTATTTTTGTATTTTGTATTAAAGGCGCTGTACCTAATTTGTACTGTCTTCAAAACGTGAACAGAACTAGTTCATTTTAAATGGTTGGCTGTGGTCCAAAGTTATTCCTCACTTAAACATTCTCAGCATCCTAATTATTTTCCACAATGAGTTAGTAAGTGCTTTTCACAACTCTCAGAAACCAGAGCAGAGATTTGCCGTGATGCTAACAACAGAGCAACAGTAGCTCAGTCGGTACAGTCTTTGTCCACTGATCTGAAAGTTGGCGGTTCGATTCCAGCTCCCACAGATGAATGCTGTTGTTGTGTCCTTGGGCAACTTAACCCACCAACATGAATGTGTGTGTGAATGGGTGAGTGGTTCCTTGATGTAAAGCGCTTTGAGTGCCTAGAAGGTGGAAAGGCTATATAAAAATGTGACCATTTACTAGCATGCGAACCGCACACTTCCTGCTTCTCGGAAAATAAAACGCTTTATAATTAGATAAAGACAGGAAAACACTGGATTATTTTGACCTCAAGAGCTGCTTATACAATATATCTGTACAGGGGCAAGACATTTTGCTCAAATACATGGAAAAAAAGGTGAAATGTTTGTAATTCTGATGAACAAACAGCACATTGTGGTAGTATTGTCCATTCAAGTCCAGCCATGCTTCCATCAGGTGTGAATCATGATGAGACCATATTGTGATCAGCGCTACAAGACGATAGTGATAAGAATTTTTGGTGCAGTTTTTGAATAACAGCTAATCGCAAAGAAATGTGAGCAAAGATAATAGTTTTGATTTTAAGCTTGAGTTTTCCTGACGTAAGCGCTCCTGCCTGCTCTCCTTGAGTTTATCTGTGTGAGCGGAGCACGTCTGTCCCGTTTTCCTCCCACGGCCTCCTCTCGTGCTGCTGCGGCTGCCGGTCTTTTCCTGGCTAAATCGCCGGAGGAAGGGATAAATAATTAAATTCCATTAGGAAAGTAATCTGTCAATGGGAGTGAGTGAGTGCCATTGCCCAACATGGCTGAGCAAAGAGTGATGGGAAGAGGGAGCAACACCGGGGCAGGTATAGAAATAGAGAGGTCAAGGGTCATCAACACTACTAAATAATGAACATTTAATAAGCTTGAAAGTGTGTTATAGCTTTCAAGACAACGAAATAATTCATTTGCAAAGACAGATGTGATATTTAACAAAAGATCTTGTTATTTACTCTTTGCATTCCAGTGTTTTCAATGACCAAATCTATTTTAGTATAATGAAAATATTAAAGATTTTGTGTATTTTTTTATGAGGTAAAGATATTTAAATCAAATATACCAGGCTGTGAATGCCTGCTCTCATCTGATCTCGGAAGCAAAGCAGGGTTGGGCCTGGTTAGTACTTGGATGGGAGACCACTGGGAATACCAGATGCCACAGCGGGGCATCAGTTGCTCTAGTACATACTGTTGTTGTGCCCTTGGGCAAGACACTTAACCCACATTGTCTAGTGTGAATGTGGTGTGAGTGAATGTTGGTGTTGAGAGGGGTTGATGGCGCAGACTGGCAGCCATGGTTCCGTCTGTAGAGTGCTTTGGGTGTCTTGAAAGCCGCTATGTAAATCTAATGGAACATAATAATTGTGATGTTGATTTACATGAGACATAAACGTATCTTAATCATGTTTTGGTTCCCAAGGGCCTTATCCAATCAGAACGCAGAATGAGCATGATTTAGTTAAACCTGGCTCATTCAGTGTAATCAGTGCGTGTGGTATATATGTGGTATAAATA
>KN482253.1:71848-119140 GCA_000787095.1 Periophthalmodon schlosseri | reverse complement strand
CTCATGCCCATGTGTTCTGTTTTCAAACAAAACTTTGTGCAGTTTTCAAATTGAAGAGGAGTCCATTGACATCCTCAACATACCACTGAAGCATGTAGTGACAATTTTTACAATTATGGTAATAACATTGTATGTTTATTATATTATATCAATATTTTCTGAATGTTCAGATAAACCACAAAAGAAAGCTCTCCTCATTACATGCTGTAGGGATGGGACAAGATCTTGTACCACAAAATCTTGTCCCATCACAGACAAAGAAGGGTTAAGAGCTGGTCAGTTCTTGAGAAGCTGTACTTCCAAAAAGCAGCGCTTCAGTGACAGCAAAAATATTAAATAAAATAAATCAAAAGCTATATTCTATACATCTTAAAATCACTGTGGTTCTGCTTTTCTTGCTGGATACAGGTGTGTAAGGAGAGACAGCTCGTGAAGCAAGAGTGTAACAGCACACATGACCAGCTGTGTGAATGCGCTCCAGGTTTCCATCTAGTGGTCGAGTTTTGTATCGCACATACCACGTGTCCCCCAGGATTTGGTGCAGCAGTCATAGGTAAAAACTACACACAAGTCTAAACAAGTGTTCATTTTAACCGGATGTAAACTAACTTGTGTAAAAGTAGACATAACTTCTTTTTTTTTTTAATGAAATGATTTACTGAAAAAGCTGGTCTAATTTCCTATGAGAAAAGGAGCGAACACAATGCGATTGATTTGATTATACTTTGTTCACACTTTTTAGCTGGTACACTGATGTAAAGGTCAACATTTTGTACTGCACATTTACAGATAGGGCATTTGCATTACCAGTATCCATAAATAGAGAGTGATACCCTGACAGTTAGACAGAGTTACACGCAGGGTTCAAAATAAAGCTTTGAGGAGGATGTAATATGTAATGTGTAGTCAAATGTAACCTTTCCAGTTCATTTGCCTCCAGCCAAATTAGAAGAAGCAGACACAATGAACAGTCAAATCAGGACTATATAAAATAAAATTGTACAGTTATACAGAAATATTTCATACATAATTACAGAAACCACATAATTGTATTTAAAACTGCAAATATTTATTTTAATTTGTCACACTGACCTCATCTTTGTCTTCAGACCAATGATGAGGAAGTATTTTCCAGCTGTTGACCACAGAGAACCCCTACAGAGTGGCCACAGACAGTGTTTCCATAGATCTCTGTCTGATCCATCATAGCACATAAACCCAGTGCAGCCGTGATGTAGCAGAGGGGCATTCCCCTCCTGCATCGAAGCCCTGTTCATTATGTAATCCATCAGCAGCGGTCAGAACTCTCTACCACAGGATGTTTGAAAAAATACTCAGTCTTCCAGAGACTGTTTCATGTAGACACATTTATTTCTCACTTTACACAATGTTGCAACACATCAATACCACATCTAATGAAATATGTTCCCTCTTTATTGAGTTTTAACATTTCTCTCATTTATTCCTCATTAAAATAGTCATTTAGATACACAAAACAGATCGCATGCAGACTCTAACTTATCCCCGGAAAAATCCTTGTTCTTCAGCTGTTAATGGCCATTATTCTTGTTTTTTAATAGGCTTATTGAGGTGTGTCTGACACTGATTTAGTCTGGGTCCATATTCTTCCAACCTAATGCAAATAACTTGCTCTCCCCATTTAGTAAGAAGCTAAGATATTCTGGTGTTATATGGCAAACCTTCAATCTGTCACCCTAAAAAGTGATGATCCAGAAACACAATAGGTCTGGATGATGATCAAACATTATACAAACTGTCATGTACAATGTACATATGTTTTTGCATAAAAATAACAACACAAACCACCTGCAGTATTCAACTGACTGCTTTGAAAAATACCATATAAGTTTATTTCATTATTTGGACAACAATAATCATTTGTTTGGACAAAAGAATACATATAGATATTTCAACAGAAATGTGGCCTGAACAGAAAGTCTATAATAATTGTGTTGACTGACTTCTTAAATGCTTTAGTTTTGTGTCTATTGCAGGCACCCCTGTGAGTGACACGGTTTGTGAGCGTTGTCCCGCTGGACACTTCTCTGCAGGACACTCGTCCACAGAGCCATGCAGACCACATCAAAACTGCTCCAGTCTGGGACTGAAGACCCTCAGATGGGGGACCTCCACTATGGACAGTGTCTGTAGTCAGGACAAGACGGCTACACTGGACTGCTACCACCATCACTCCCTCTGCCACACTGGTGAGTTCTCTACCTCATGAAGACCTCTAGTGAATCAAAGCTAAAGGGTTAGCATTTGTCACACTCACACTTTAAGCCATCATTTCTCAGTATAAAGTTCTTCTGTCAACAACATAAAAACTGAAATTATTTTAGACATGTGGCCGTTTTATTCCTCAAGGCAGGGGATTTCCTTGGTCAGGTTTGTTGTCCAGATTCCTTTCTTTTCCAACATTTTTGCGTGTTGGAAAACCAAGCCGAGAGAAAAGTAATCGCTTCAATGGGAATGTTTGTGTATCCAATCGCATAATAAACCATGATGAATCCATTAGCCCCTTAACTGTCACATCCTCTATCTACAATAACAGCGGAACTGACTCAGTACATTTAAACTCAAGGACAGCTACAGAGCCTTTGTTACTCACACTCACTGTGGCAAATGATGACAATTTATCTGAACCAACAACCTCAAAAATGACGCTGGATTCTTACAGTCTGAGCAAATGTGTGAGGGCATTCACAGTAAAGACGTTTCTGTGTTTTCTTATGATCTACATGACCACAAATGTCTGAAACTAATTAGGTAGGAAACCCATAGCTTTGATATTATTTGTCACTATCAAATGTGAACCAAATCTAAATAACTAGTGCTTTGTTTTGTGTGTTTATGTGTTCATACACAAATGGGCTATGTTTAGACTTAGCAGCAGGATGCTTCCACACTCTTTGTCTTACTTACAAGTAACAATCACTTTTGCTTTATTTAGAATAAAATAAGTGAAAGACAAAAGCTTAATCTTAACTCACCACTCATCAGAACACAGGTGGACTGTTTTTATCTGTTGTGCGCTTGAACAAAACACAGTTATGTTGTAAACATCTGTTAGTGTGATTGTGTATTTTTCATTAATCAGTGGTAGATTTACACCATTCTGAGACGAGTGCCCATGAACTACATACAATGTCAATACAAATGAAAGTAAATGAAATGCGCTCATGAATGAATCACAATTATTGTTAAGAACTGACTTCATGCAGTAACTCTTCTTTTACACAGACGTGACACTGTGTGAAGAAGCAGCGTTCCAGTCTCTGGCCTCCCTGCGCCTCTCCTCTGTCCCTCTGGAGAGGATCCTGGAGCACCTGCCCGGGCGCAGGGTGGACCATAAGAGCTTAGAGCACCTGAAGAAGGTCTGCTCTCCTCAGCAGCAGGTCCTACAGCTTCTGCGTCTGTGGAGAGAGCAGAACAAGGACCAGAGCAAACTCAATGTCATTCAAGGTATGCTCAGCACACACAGGTATGTACTCAGAGATGGCCCTGTGAGATAACATGCTGCTGTGTGTCCTAGGAGTGAACCTGTGTGAGAGGAAGTTCTCCCGCTGCACTGGGCTGAAGAACGTGACCCTGAATGACCTTGTGCAGATCAGGGACAGTCTCCCGGGGGCCCGTGTCCCTCAGGAACATGTCCTGGCCGTGGTCAACACCTGCTCTCCACGACAGTTCCTACTGCAGCTCCTTCACCTCTGGAAATCTCTCAACTATGAATTGGATATGGCTAAAGGGCTGAGCCACAGCCTGAGGGTACTGCGCAGCCAGGGGGCACCACGACATCTGCTCAAAGGCCTCCGAAAAATCCGACAGATCATAGGAAAGACCTCAGTCCATAAGATATATGAGAAGATGTTTGTCAACATGCTGGAGGACGAATCCTGCTTCAAAAACCACAAGCCTTTAAATGAATAATGAACTGATGTGAACGTATATATATCTATAAGGTTTCAAAAGGCTGTCCTTTGCACCTTGTCTAGAAGACAATGGCACTCTCCTGGAGGACTGAGGGACTGCACAGACATGAAAAAAGTAATTATGTGTGGTTATGTGTTTAACACAGATATAAATTCAAGGGATGTTTGTTATTTTAAAAAGTGAAGCCTCCATCTGTGCTTTTATGTACCGTACAATGAAATACATAAAAGAGGCAAATTATCCAATTTTATAAGAAAACAGAAAAATAAGAAAATGAGATTTTTTTGACTGAATTATGTGAAACATTTAAACTATTTAAGATGTAAATAGCACAATTTGTGGATAAATATGCAGCAGGTGTAATATAATTGCTTTCTCACTTGAAGAGAAAGGATTTGGTTTCATAATGAAATACGTTTATATTATTCTACAGTCATTTCTTTGTGTTTGGTTTATTTTGGACTGTTTGTAAATAAAGCCTATTTTTTATATGTCTGTTTCTTGAATGTACAAAGGAGTGCAATTGTTTTATATTTAAAATAATTTGACTTTATATAAAGGGCTTGTTGTTTGAATACTGGATTACAAATGCTGCAAGTTTATGAAGTAATATTTGTTTTATAGTTTGTATCACATTAATATGAATGTTGGGTTATGTAGATAAAGATGTACATATTGTGTGAGACACCGTCATTTCTAAGCTTTTGTACTTTCTGAAAATTTTATTAAAATGAAAAACAAAAGTATCTGTGTCCTGATGTGTGTCTGAAATGATGGATACAGTATTCACATTATTGCTGATGGTGCTATGTATGATGTTTTCACTTAAGTGTTGCTGACAGGCCTATTGCGATGACAAGCAGCAAAGCAGTAGCCTAAATGATATATTAAAAAAAAAAAAAAATCATTTTAAAGCAAGTGCAAGACATTTGACATAACGCATAATGCCCACCTGGAAACAGGCTGATGGAACTGTTGATATACCAGGCTTTAACAGGCCTTAGTGTAAACGGTTTCTCAAACTGTGGTATGTGAACTTCGGGTGGTACAATTTGAGAAGGCCTATTTGTTTTATTTAGACACAAATCAACCCTTCTTTGGATTGATCATTATTTAAAGATACAGTATGTAACTTTCTGGAGGTGGAATGTCATCTGCATCTCCATACTTCAGAACATTCTCCATGGAAGCTTTATGACGTACTTACACAAACAGGTGTAGGCCCTCCTCCAGGCAAATAAGAGTCAGTTTTGTGGAGATACAAGCCCGCTCACATGGATGCATGTTTTTCAGTGCAATAAAAATACCTTTATTTTAGTCTGTTTTTGGCAAATAAGTTACATACTGCGGTTTTAATTATATAATCCATGGTTTTATCCATTTAGGCCTGATATAGTTCAGGTTTAGATCTGGTGGTACTTGGAGAGCCAAATGAATTCTTATGTGGTACTTGGTATCTATGTTAGGCCTACTATGTGATGTGTCACACAAGTATGATTAGGCCTATTACTACAATAAAGCATACTGTTTTTTGTAACAAAGTTTACATCAGTGTTATTATTATTAGTTAAGCTAGTTAGTAGACTAATGGTTGTAGACCTAGTAGTAGTCTTGCCCAGTAGGAGTCAATCAATCACAGTTTATTCATAGAGCACTTTACAACAACGCAGAGAAGACCAAACTGCTTTCCATATGTGGGATCATATAAAAAATCATTACGTTTGTGCAACTATAGGAGTAGCTGAAGCAAAGAAATACATATCTTATTTGGGCCTGTGAGTTCGACTATTGTCCACTAGAGGTCACTGGTAATCTATCAAATACACAGGGTTTATTCTTCTCGTCTGACAGTAGTACTCCGCCTCCTGCTGCCACGCCACGCCGCCCCGGCATCGCCAGCTCTCCGGCTGTCGCATCACCGCACAGGGAGGGGCTCCGATCCCGACCATTGGCTGGCATTGGATTAGCCACAGATTTACGGGAGGGCCACGACCAGAGAGGATGAGCTGGAGCGGTGGTCTTTTTTTGTCGTCAGTGCTCAGTGATTAAGGGTTTCAAGATGATTTTAAGACAGAACTAGGGAGTTTCTTCATATTCTTTCTGCGCGTAAAAATTGAAGAAACAAAGAGGTGGCGATGCGCGTACAGGAGGAGTCTGTCCGGACAGTACTGAAGGAGTGGAGCATGTAACCGCGAGAAACCCACCTGACACTTGCCTCAGCTCCTCGTTCTTCACCGTGGAGGCTGCTCTGTGTGTGCTGTGAACCTCTTTACTAGTTGGGATTTTATCTTTTGGGAAATGGCCGAGGAAGTGTCAGAAGTCCCCAAAGAACTCGTGGGTAAGTCAAAACATGCAATGTGTAGCCATGTGTGTCCTGGAACAATTACTGTCCCTGCGGTAGTTTGAATAGTGTACACTGTGCCGAGATGAACCTCATTCATAAAATGCAGTGTTACTAGAGGAACAATGCTGTTGCCCACGGATGCTCACTGCTGCTACCCTGTTAAGACTTTCTTTGTGCGCTTGAATGTATCGTACATTTCTTGAAATTTGTGAATTGTTAATGTTTTGGAAGAGCAGTTGAAGCACTTACTCACTGTTTTGGACCCACCACAGAACTGAAGTCATTGCTATGGTCTGGAGTCTATATTAGGAGAAAATCCAAATAGTTTACATGACACAGTGCAGCCAGTCATTCCCAAGTGCACATAACTTTCAGGGATATTTCCACAAAGCAGCCACATTCCTGTTACAAAGTCTATAGTCACTTTACTGGTGTTTTAGTGTCTTATTTGTATTGCTTGTAGACCTACCCTGATCACCTTAGACTGTTAAGCTCACACTGACACTTTGTTCTGTAAAATAGTTCTGGTTATGGCACCTCAGTGCAATATTGAACGAGCTGTTACTCTTGACCTCCTTGTATTCTTCTTTAAATATGTAACTTGACAATGATGCATAAAGTAGAACTTCACTGAAGGAGCAACAGAATATGTAATAATATACCATGATTTATGGCATACTTTTTATGAAGCTAATGGGTTTTTTTTTATTTTATATAGTGACATCCCTGGTAAAAAGGAAAGTAAAACGCTAAGCAATGTCACATGATGTCTGCATGCACTACTAAAGTCGGTCTAAAGATCCGCTGTCTGTGATTCAGCATCACAAGTTATATTGGGCTAAAAAGATTCCCAGTCATTTGAGGACAGAGATTGGCCAATATTTGCACTTTTTAGCAAATTGGCCAATCTCTGTGGTCAAATCAGCCTTAAATCTTCAGCACAGGCCGATATTTTGTTTTGGCTGACCTACAGCCTAAAGCACAAACTTTATTTGAACACTTAAATGCAAATGGATAACCGCTCAAAACGTGACTACACTGCTCTGTAGAAGGCTTGTGATAAAATGGGACTGTAGGTGAGTTTGTCGTGAATTAAAAGTACAACATTTGGTGAAAATAATCAAAATTGACCCAACATATTGGTAAAAAAATATTGGCAGAGCTTATCGGCCATTGGTTTCTCCATATTCTAAACGATTGGTATCGGCATCGGCCATGAAAGAAATCCATATCGGTCGACCTCATTTTGAGGACAAGGAAAAACAGGAGAAGTGTGGCTCCAAAACTGTGCAAATAGTAAATACTGCACATAGTTTTTCTACATCTTATCGTCAGGTTCAAATATAAGAGATAGACAGATAGATAGATTTCTAGTTGTTTCCAAATTTCTCTTATTTCTGACATTGGTTGTTATGTTGTATCAAAGTCCAATCATAGTGTTTTTTGTAATCTCGATTATCGCAGTCAGTAAACACCAGTCATTTTATTGCCTTGTAAATTTCAATAGTTTGTTTGAGATTTATGAGGCTATAAGACTCTATTACCCCACCCTGCATATGTGCTGGCTGAAGTCAACCTCCTCTGACGACCACAGCTCTTGGCACATGGTCCACTGCCAGTAGAAGTACCACTTGTGTCATACCACCTAATTAGCAGTTGGGAATGGGCAGAATGCTATAAAAGTAACTTGTAATGTGCAATGGGCAACATTAAGCAGCTATTAAATATCATTCTATATTTTTGTACCAATGTATTTTGTGCCAATGACATGAACTGAAGTAATGTTTTTGATTACTGCGATGGCGGGTAAAAGCATGCATTTG
Organism: Periophthalmodon schlosseri; assembly: GCA_000787095.1. Classification (NCBI taxonomy): domain Eukaryota; kingdom Metazoa; phylum Chordata; class Actinopteri; order Gobiiformes; family Gobiidae; genus Periophthalmodon; species Periophthalmodon schlosseri. The sequence continues at coordinate 111,019 of KN482253.1, read as the reverse complement.
ACATAGACTGCAGGAGTAATTTATCAAATCTAAATTGCAGTTTCATTCGTCACAATTGGCAAATTTATTTACTTTTTAGTGTTCCATTGCATTTTAGTATGTATACAGCCGAAGTTTAGACCTTTGCAAACATGTTTTCCAATACATGTGATTCCTATATTTGTTGTATCAGTTTATATTTCTTCTTTTAAGTGTTAATCCTTCCCTGAAATTAATTTTGATCTAATAGTAATAGTGATAAGATATTTTCAAAAATCACTCTCACAGTCAGCCCTAATTTGACCTACTAAGACTTTGAGGTGTGTAGGGGGTTACACTGCATGCCTTCAGAAACAGGCTGCTCCTGTTTGAGACACGTGTGAGCGCAGACAGACTCAGCTGCTGCGCGGAGAGGCGGCTGACCCACTTCTGTGCCATAAGCCTGGAGTCTGCAGAGGGTTTCTGTGGGCGTGAACAATCAATCTAAACAGCAACACCAAGTTAGCATGCCCACAAATATATCTGGCAAATGTGGTATGATTCATTATATTCTGAACTTTCTTGTAAATCTATTTTTAGATAGTTGAAATATGTTTCAAAGTTTCAATAATATTATTTGCAGAGATTAAGCAGGAACTAGTGTGGTTAGGGTTGGGCGATATTGTGGCTATATCAAAATCACAATATGCTTTTTTAATACAGCTCTACGCTCAAACACAGGCACTTTTCCCCACCCTGTTCCTCATATTGGTCCACCTCCACCATGCTCTAAGTAAGTGACAGGTGGACTTTACCAATCACAGTGAAATGCAAACTTTCAGAAGAATCTGATGGTTTTGGTTACCTCTTAAAGGCAATATAAATATACTAATGAATAGAGATCACATCTATTTTATTATCTGGTTTTAAGAATATCATGATATTGCCAACCCCCTTCATTGTAGTAACTATCCAGACAGAATGAGATGACTACAACAGAAGGTTCATAAAGGCCATAGCTTTTTGACTGGGGTTACTGTTCAGTTAATCTCATCTTTTTAGTAGTTGTCAGTTTCATGATTTGTGTGAGCCAGTCTGTTCTGCTTTTTGTTGAATTCTGCTGAAATCAGCAGTTTCTTATTATTTCTGTTTTTTTATTACCTCCAAGCTGCCCTGTTTGTTTTGACATGAACAAACCATGAGCTTCTTTGATTGATTAATCCACCTGTCAAAAACACCCATCGAAATTTATGGAGACAGAATATGGTTTCAGATTATTCGTATGCAACGTGTGCGTTCTTGGCTGTCCAGGCAAATTTGTCTTACCTTTACAAAAAAATTATGTATTATTTCTGCCTAACTGTTAAAACATTATCCTTGTTCAATGCCCATGTTTCCACAAATGTGCTATGATTCAGAAAGAATTCCGGTCCTTTGCCAGTGTGCTGATTTCTAATGGTGAGTTTGTTTTTTGTTTGAGCAGACAGTGTGAGGGATGCAGTTGGGAGGAAGGTGAAGCTGTCGCTGAGGAGGAGAGTTAAACTGGAGATCAAAGGAGACAAGACGGAGAACCGGGTCCTGGTGAGTCTGACTCTGCCTCTTCAGACTTCATTACAGACGACTATTCACTTCTACATGTTTCACCCAAATCTGTGCATCTCATCACCACTTCAAAGATGTTGAAGTTTGAGCCTCAGTAACCTGTCACATTGCAATTTTTGTCTGATGTAAACTTCCTTTTGCATATCAACCACCATCAACCACTAGGCCTGTCACGATAATTACTATATCGACTTACTGTTCAATATATTAAAGCTGGAACAATGTTTTTTAGGACAGTATTTATCGCGTGTACATTTTCTTTGCACTACCGAGATATTTTTGTTTTTTTTGCATATATGATAAGATGTCTGTGTAATCCCTTAGCCATCCAGGTACGATCCATAGACATACAATAGGTGTAAACAATAGGTGTGTTTAGTTTCAGTGTATTTAGCTCCTCCCTTCAGATAGACATAAGGCAGTGTCCACCAATAATCTGACCAGAACTGAAGAAGCGGCTTGGATGAGCAGCAAAATGTCTTCACTCCTACAACTTTTTATCCAGTTGACAGATTTTATCTTTTCCTCTACTATATGATAAGAGTTAAGCTGTAAAAAGGTTGAATTAATAACTTATATGACTCATTACAGATGCAAACTAAGTACTAAAAGTGTTTCATTCTGTTATTTATAGCAGCACCAAATATTGTACATTTAGAATTGTTTTTGTGGTTTAAATTTGCTCTTGGTTATTGTGTCAGTGGCATAAATTAATTACAATATTATTGTTTATCATCTATATTTACTTGGAAATAGAAATATACCGAACTTCAAAATATATTATTATGATAGACTTATCAACCACAAAAATCTGTAGTATCTTGCCATATTCAGATAGTACTGTATATAGTCCTAAACATTAGTGTTCTTATGTGATCATGTGGTTTGATTTGTCATGAAAAAAATCAATACATTTTACATGCATTGTTTATGGTTAGATGGGTTGTGATAAGTTTTGAGTTTTTATGTGTACTAAGAAATAACATCTCAATAACATTTGTTTTAGAAAAGTGTATAATTTTGTCTTTTAAATATTTCAAGCCAATTCATTTATGGAGCAGCTGGACAAACCACTGCAGATCAATAAATGCTTGACCATGAACATGAAATACAGCAAATGGTAAATAATTAAAATCTGGTCACCCATTAAAACCACTCACAGTCTCAGCAAATACAAAAAAACCCCGAAAAATAGCTGAGTGAGAACTGCCTGTAAATTAGTGTGTGTGCAAGGACCATAAAGTTTTATAGTGGAATCAGAAAGTTGTGATTGGGGTGTGAGAACTTGCATAGTGTGACTGAAGACTGACTATAGAGGGGGTTTCTACAAGTCACAGTAGATTTTAATATCGGTATACTCCTGTCTGTAACAGCTTTGGACATGTTTTCATAAGCCCAGGCCATAACTGTCTGCAAAGGATTTCATTACTGTTGGCCACTATAAGAGTAAGTGTGTGAGTCAGACTGATGGGAGACTGTATGATCAAATTGGCTAACACATTATCCTGTACTACTGACTAAATACTATGGAGTCATGCTGAGGTGAGGAGCTTCCGGCAAGTGATTTTAATTATAGATGAACTGCTCTTGTCACTTTAGTTTTTAAGCACAGCGTGGTTCCTTAAAATGACTTGTGAAGGTAAATTCCATTTTTTCTTTTTTTGTCCGAGTTGAGCCGAAGTGAGTAATCGAAACTGGAAAATGAGGAAGCCAAAAGATTTAGTTAAAAAAAAAAAAAAAAAAAAAAGATTTATATTTCTTCTTTGTCTTTTGTTCACCATTGCCCAGTGTTGTCATAATACCAAAATTTGATACTTGGCTTGATACTTATATACCAATTTTGATGCCAATTTTTGTATAATAGAATGCAGGCCTGGAACTGTCACAAAGAACAGCTCATCACCCATTTGGCTGGATTAGTTACATTTGTTCATCTGGTTGTTTGGCTTGAGATCGGTGAACCTTAGATAACCTGCCCTAATATGACTTTGGAGATTAAAAATATTTCAAGAGCCTGTCTCCTTTTATCCATGAATTGTATTGCATTTTTCTCGGATATTACACCCACATGGTGTTCAGAAGGCAAAGATATCAGAACGTAAAATGTATGTAAATTCATACATTACACGTGCTGGATGCTCCTTCCTGTTACAATCCATTTCATTTATTTACCAGCTCATCACCCATTTGGCTGGATTAGTTACATGAAAAAAACAAAGCTGGAGTAAAAATCTGTGCACTGCTTGTTCTGGGAATATGATAAGACTTTGCTACATTGTGGAGGCTTGGGACACAGGGACCCAGTGTGTACTCACAAATCAATGGCAGAACAATGCAGAGCAGTGGGAGTCAGTGCTGGGAAGAGGGATTCCAGTGGAGTGCTTCTTTCTGGTATTTCATCCACAGAATGACTCGGTGAGTTTGTGTCAACGCTCCACTTGACCACACCGAACAAATACACCACTGTTGGCTGCTGTGTGGAAAACGGCGCTGGAGAAAACCAATTATGACGGAAGTAGCTGCAAGAAAAACAACATTTTGTAGAAGAGGCAGCAATGTTAAAGGTCATACAATAGTCAATATTTACAATAACATAAGATATAACGTCACAAATGTCAGCATTATGGTCACTCTTTAAGTGTAATATTTAGCTTCATAAGCCAAACCCTGCTTGGAGACTGTAAAAGAGAATACATTTAGCGTACTTATGAAAAAGCTAATATCACTAATATTGTCAGTTAATGATGAGGGGACACCGTTATAACATGGTTAAAACCTCATAAAAGTCTATTTTACATAATATGTTTAGCATCAGACAGAATGAATGGCCACATAAAGGGGAGCCTCTCTTAAAGCTTATTTGACGATTTTAGTGTTTTAGTTTAGTTTCTTTTTTGCAACCTTTTAAAGACAATATACACAAATTTTACATATCTCAAAAACAATTGTGATATTGTCCATTTTTCAATTAATCTGCCGCGTTTACTTTTTGTTTATTGATGTGTTATTGGCATTTACAAGTACTTTTTGCGGACACAATACACTATAAAATGGGAATATTTACTTCAGATTTGAGCCCAATCAGAAGTATGAAGGCTGACAGACACATAGTAGGTCTTTCTATTTCCCTGCCGTTAACCCTTTTCCCGCCAAACGTTTGCTCTTTGACTGGAGCACTACACGCCTCAAGCTCCTCTTAAGCACTGAGGCTTCAGAGACAGTCTTCTGCTGCAGCTTTGAAGAAGACAAGGCTAATAACATCCTCTCATCAGACGCACCACAGGGGGAAGAGAGATGGAGAAGGAGAAGAAGGGATTAAGAAGGGATTTTTTATTTATCAAAAATGGTTGTCAAAAAATCAATACACAGATACGAATCCTTCCTAGAAGTAGTATCGAAACTAGATACTCATTTGAATAGTATTGATATTGAAAAAAAATGCAGAAAAGGGATGATTTTGTTGATGCATGGGAGAATGATAATATTTGGTAATACTTTTATTTATCACTATGGTACCAACATTTGTATCTAAACATTTCCTTGATACCTAAATTAAGTTTGAAATTTTGATATGACAAGACTACTGTGATTATGTAAAAAGATATTATAAACAATTATATTTACGGTAGTATATTTTTTCATTACAGTTTATTTACATTAGCTGAGTTGCAATTCTCAGCAAACATGTGTCTTTTGCCCTTGTTCTAAGCAAAGTAAGTTGCTATTTATTGTTTAGATGGCTAAGCCCACTTTCACTGTCATATGCCTCAACAAAGCAACATATTTATATTTAAACTAAAACTTGTGGTTAGGAGTCTACTTTTGGCCTTCTGTGTAATTAGTTTCTCTAGTACTGATTCTGAAGCTGTGAAAATGCGTGACCTTATGATGGTTAACAACTTTATCTTGCTGCTATAAATAGTAGAAGTGTGAAACAACGCTGGCTTGTGCACAACAGCAAACAGCAAAACACAAGGACCGTCTATTTCTCAGCCAGTTAAAACTTACTGTCATGAGAAGTCTATTCTATGATCTTTTTTGTTCATCTGGTTGTTTGGCTTGAGATCGATGAACTTTAGATAACCTGCCCTATGATGGAGATTAAAAAAAAAAAAAAAAAAATTAAAGAGCTCTCCTTTTATCCATGAATTACATTGCATTTATCTCGGACATTACACCCACATCATGTTCAGAAGACAGTGATATCAGAGCCTAAAATGTATCTGTTTCCCATTTAGAGCTATGCAAATAATGCCATTTTAATTGAGATTGATTCAGTCATTTCTAATCATCAATGGTCAGATTGTATCTTTTCAACTGAAGCCCACAGCTAATCCTCTGTCAGTAAAGCATATAGTTTGGATTTTACAATTTGGAGGAAGAAGTGTTACTATTTTTGGCTAAATGACCATGTTTAAAAGTCTGTATTGTTTAGGTTGAGGAAATTAGTATTGCTTCTTGTATGCACACTTTCACAGAAAAATGACCCCAAAATAATTAACCTTTCAACCTCACCAAATCATCTAACTAAAAATCCTCCTCTGGCTGAATTTTGTGATAGTAAATGGACTTCCCCTGGAGAGAGATTTCTAGCTCAGTCCCGCCCCCTATCATTCATCTTCATGACTCCATAGGTCAGGGTCATTGTCACTCATAGTCTCAGTAATAGAATTGACCAGTGTTTGTCTGTTTTTTTTCTTTTAATATTTTACCTTTGAACCCTATTATGTCCATTAGCTTCTGGTCAAACCCTGTATTTATGTGATCATAGCATTTGTGGTGGTGCTATAGTGGGAATAGCAAAGCAGTGTGTGGTCACTAGTGCCTTGTTGAATTGGGGTTTTGGGGTCACAGACACATCCATTATTGATTGCTGTTAATGACATTTGTAAACCGCTGGTACAAAACCAATGTGGCGTCTATGATAATGGTTAAAACTATAAATCTTGAGTGACAAAAGCTGAGAGGAGATGTATGAGCTTGCACAATATATGTATAACTGTGTGGCGTGTGTTGTATTGTATATGGTATGCTCTCTGATTCAGTGAGTGACAGTGGCTGGCACAAGCAGCAATTTTGCAGTGAAATGACCACAGTGACTTCAGGGCAGTGCTGTCATATGTGCTTGCTGCATGGCTGGTTTTCATGTTACTGCGGTTAATGGTGTGGCGCAGTTTTTCCATTATAGCCATATGCAAACCCCTACCTTAGATTTATATCTTATCTTTAATAACCTTTTTATTGTCTGCTTGCTATGCAGTTGGACCCATTCCAAATAAAAAGTCCAGCTGTTTTAAATTTTACCTTTTTCAAATTTGAGTGAGTTATACATATCTATACAATCTTAAGGTATAAAAATGAAGTAATAATGGTACTTTGTGTTCCCAAAAGTATGTGAAAACCCAATATAATGCACAACTGCTTTTAAAATGTAAATATGTTCAAATCACCTCAATACCTAATATATTTTTGTAGGATTTTCACACATTGTTTGAATTTTGCTTTTGCGTGTTGCTAAAGTTGCCGAGGTAAGCTGTAATTTTTGCTGGTTTCAAGTCCCATAATGTAGCCACTGGTGCAGAGGAAATGCCCGCCCCGTGTCCACCCTGGTCACTTTGTAGTGGGCTCTGTGAGCAGTCAAGTGCATCTGGTTTTCATCAGGTCTTATCAGGAAATAATTTAGCTGAAGAAATAAAGGAAGGGGTGATACTGATACCATTTACTGGACTTAAGCAGTTTCAATATATTTGGATATGATTTCTAATTCACATGGCATATGCATTTACTTAAGCAGAGTTGTCTGTTTAAAAAGCCATTTCATTTGACTTGCATCATTTCTTCTTTCATCCTTTAGCTTTGATACATAATTGTTATCCTAAGAATACCTTTTTATTAGAGCTCAGCCAACCATCTCTTGTGATCTTAACCAGAATGACTTCATTTTATCATTGACATTGGCAGTACAAGCTGTGGGTAGTGCCAACACCAGCCCAGACCAAAGCACCCCTCTCCCCCTCCCATCTGCGCTCAGGCTTTGTCTCTGTCATTCCTTTCTTCTCAGTGTGCCTCATCACCTGTGAGCCTATTGGAAAAATGTGCAATTTATTATGGAGAGCAGTTATCTTGAGTGTCAGATGGAAAAAGTACTCATGACTATAGAGGTCACAATCTCAAATATTGTGGGAAACACTCTGATTATACAAGTACTGACTGCATAAAAAAGACATTAATTCGTTTTCCTTCATACAATCTCATCACGTACACTGTGTTGAAGACCTGCTTTATATGGAACTGTTTCTGTCTTCTGATTTACATGCAGGTATTCAAAAATGGCGATGATAAATCAGCACCATTGCCATATCAATTAACAATTCAAAACCAAATTGTATCTTTTGATTGGTTAATAGTACTCATAATGGCACCTATAAACAATAAACATGACACTTGTTAATAGAGACCACTTAAATTGTGTGCATCCATAAAAAAAAAAAAAAAAATTGGTACAAAAATATAAGGCTCACTCACCCATTCTTACTTTCCTTTGTCATTCAGTTTGTAAACATGTCTCACTTTTTAAAGCCTCCATGTTTGTTTTTCCCTTCTGTATTGATTCTTTTCATTCCAAAATACTGTCTTCTTGGCATAGCTGCACTCGTACGCCCCTACACTATTGTGCTGTTTGGCATGCTGATGAATCAACCAGGCTCTTCGTCTTATCTGTAAGTGAAACGCACACAGGGTTTTAGGACAACCTTCAGTGGGACAATGATCTTCTGGGACCCCCTTCCATCACCCCTGACAACAGTAACCAGCTCGTAAAAGCCCAGATCTGTATCCAATATTACAGAGGGCCTGTCAATGTGCACTGTTATAATGTGGAGCATTTAAACCTGACAACCTTTGAATCCCCAGCCAATGCCAGATATGCTAGGATTGTTTTTGCTAGATGTATATGTGTACAATGGTAGGCAATAAAAGAATATGATGTAGGCCCTGTTTCAAGAAGCAGGTTTAGTCCAAACCTAATCTGGTCCAGAGCAGGTTTTATTCCTCTAACCTGAGTTTAACCAAAGTCTGCTCCTGAGGGAGAGCTCTGATTGGACAGTTCACTTCCTCATTGACAGAAGTATAGGAACAGTTCAAACAAGATTTAATAATGAGGCTATAACTGTATTTTTCTTTTTATGCATTTTGTTTCAGTTTGTAATTTATAATATTACACAACTCACTGCCTATGATTAGTTCTTAAATTAGTTTGGTCATGTTTATCAGCTGGATGTCAAGCAAATGGATCTATTCATTTAGTGAATTGTTGCCTTAGTTTAATACATGTATTTAATGTCACATATGAAAGTACAGTTTATGGGAACTTGGCTAGCTTTACATTACGAGTAAAAATTGTACCTTATCAAAAGTCTCTGTTTGTTGAATGTAATTTTGTAGATTATATTGTTTGTTTTCCTAACATTTATCTGTCACCGGCACACATTTTTACCCATTTTTTTTTCCTTTTACAATACTCTATAGCGTATGGTAGTAAAGGCTACAAAATAGAGCCTGCATGTCCCAGTGTGATGCCATGAGGAAGAGCCTTTTCCTCCTCCATGCCACCACTCACTCTGCTGCAGCTGTGGTCTGATTACGGCGACCAATCACACGCGTTCAGGAAGTGCCACTGTCGGCCGCCTTTGTTCCTCTCCACGCTCCTCTCCTCAGCAGTAAAACCCATAATGACAAGCATGGCAGTGATAAAAGGAAATTGATGTCTCTTTTTAATGCTGTCCTCCGCTACTGGCACAATGTGAAAAAGACATTGCTGTGAAAATTAAATATTCCACATTGAATCCCTAAAATCTACCTGGATTGTGCATTTCATTGTGTTTTGTTCTTTTGAGCAATTGTATGTTACCTGCTGCCGCTTTACTAAACAACCTCTTAGGCAGTGCTTTCACAAAAATGCATACCCAGATAGTAATTGATACTAAAACTAATATTGAAACTAGATACTCATTTGAACAAGTATCAATGCTGGAAAAAAGATGACATGAATAGAACAAAATTGGACCTTTCCTGAATGTTTTTAGAACAGTCTTGGTCTACATCAGTACTAGTATAAGACAACACGGTAATAATAAGAGTACTATTTTGTGTTGAAAATAACATCTATTGTTTAAGTGGTACCACAGTCAGTATTGAGTATTGAACCTTTTCCTTACTATCGCAATCGAGTTAAAAATTTTAGAATGGTAACAACACTACTCTTAAATATATTGCATGTTTTGGCTTGTACGTATGTTCCACACTACACGTTTAAGTATAAATTGGGCAGTGATTTTTACACACTGGGAGGCTGCAGTGCGGTCGAGACCTTGGCTGCCATGTCAGCAGCTTGTACCGGCTGTAGAAAATCAATTTATTGTAGAAGAGATTACTACGCTCCTGCCTTCTGATATGCACCTTAAGTGTACAGTTATATGCTTTAAACATTTTTACAGTTACCCCTTAAGTCAAGATATTAGCAGTTGATGGTGATGTGGTAGCTTGATTTTTAATGCAGGGAAAGGAGCAATTTAATAATCACCATTTTATAGTAATAAATGAATTAAAGACTGCCCATAACAGGAAAAATGAGTTTGTTGGTACAAATTGTGAATGAGGCGTTTTTTTCTTTGATCCAGACAATGCTAAAGAGGGAAGATGACATTGTTCCATATCGGTCTATTGAGCTGCTGTCTGGGAACTCTTGCCTCTGTGTTGCACCATCCATAAACGCTCAAGTAGATTGGAGAATTACATGCTGTCAGCAGTGTACAATTTATTTGACACATTCATATTGTTGAATGCTGGGTAGATTAACATAAGTGAGATGCAAGAAAATGTGTTTAATTACATCATTGTAGAATGTTTATTTTTTATAGACAAACCACAAATGGGTAAATTCTGTATTCTAAAGCAATGTGTCCCAACCTTTTTTGTCTTAAGTGCCCCCTAAGCTTTTTCTCACGTTCTGAGTAGTTTGGTTATAGGCAAATAAATCACAAAAGAATCACATAACTTAACTGAGATGCAAGAATTTGTTTAATTACATCATACGTTTATTTTTATAGCCAAACTGCAGATTGGTAAGGTAAGCAATAGGCAACGCAAGGCAAGTTTATTTGTAAAGCACAATTCGTAAGTAATTCAAAGTGCTTTACAGAATAAGAAAGCCATTAAAATCACAATACAACAAATCAAAACATAAATAATCACAAATAATCATCATAAAATGAACATTAAAAGAGAAGAGTGCAGAATAAAAACCTTTCAGTCAATAGTACTCAAATCTTTTAACAATGTAAGTCAGTTTTAAGAACATGTTACATTTTATGAGTTCCACCTGATCTAAAATGATCATTTTAAAAATCACATCTCACAAAGAGTACAAATGCGTTATTCAGGAAAAATGCCTGTATACTGCTGATCCCACAAGATGTTGATCTGAACAAAGATATGGTCATCTCTGCATTGAATGGGACATAGATGAAATGGCTCCCAAACACTTTGCCTTCATTAGTATGTGCTCTGTGATTGGATTTAAGCTGTGGTTCCTTATCAGCAAAATAGCACTTAAAATCTATTAAGTCATTGCTCTTCCCCTGCAGCCTCTCTGTGGTCCACTAACCAATTGATCTCTTACTATACATTTACCTACATATACCGCTCTTAATTCTATCCTTGTATATAAATATTTGCTCTGTGGCTAAAAATACCTTCTTTCCATTGGGGTATGCTGACAGCAAGCTCTTTGTTACTCTTTTATACTACACACGAAAAGTGGCATCTGTGTGTTTGCTTCTCAACCCTGTATTACTCATTAAAATGTAGCCCATTAATTTGTAGACTTTGTCATTAAAATCCACAAATATCAAAAAATAACTAGGCATGTCTCATATGAACTTATATTTAGCTTAACTAGTTTAAATGAATCTGGTTTTCATAAAATAACATGCAGTTTTCACAAAATATAAATTAATATGGTTAATATAAAACCTAAATGTGATTTGTATAGAAATTGGCTTTACTTTTTTAACTTTTTGATCCGTATTTTAAACATAAATTTCTATGTTTTCAAACCTAGAATTTCTAAGCCAAAATTCCCACAGCAGTAGCAATATTGTGAGTGATGGGTCCCGTGGAGTGTGAATGCGCCTTTAGATGGTTGAAGAAAGCCTTTTTTTCAGCACAGTATCCTTCCTCCGGCTCAGTGATTATAGATAAAGCATTGTCCAGTTGCTTGTGGCAAGGATACAGTCAAGACTACACCACTGTGATTTGCTTTGGGGTGAAAAACTCATTGGCATAGGTCCACAACATTACTTTTATGAGTGACTGAGCGTCTATCAGTTTTTACAGTATGTGCAGCATGGGCCAGCCGTTACCATGGTTACCACTGTCTGTCTCTATGGCTGTTCATGTGGGGAAATCAAATGGGGAACGAGGGATTGGCAGAAATATAAACGTTTGGACATTGATTTGGTGAATACATTGTACACTACTGTATTTTTATTACGCTAGTGCATGCAGACTTTTTATTGTCGTTATTTTTACTATGTTGTTATGTCAAAATGTAGCTGACATCGTTCTGTAAACTTGGACTACATAATCAATGAATATAATATTTTAATGTACACTATACATTTTGTGCTTGATGGGAGAATTCAGACACCATTTGTCCCAGTCTCAAGCATTAAATACATCACATTAATAAAGATGGTTGTGTTGGCCAACGTATCTGATGGGAATCCTATGCCAAATCAATACGCAAAAGACTGCAAGCTAAGAAGTTGATGCAGCATTTGCTAAAGCGACCTCAGATGGAAAAGCCAAAATGAAGAAAATGTCATCTTTTAATCTCTGATATGGGAGAGTATTTGTGCCATGTTACTTTCAGACAGATACTATGTGTCACTTAACTTTCCTTAACACTACTTATAAATGTATCACTAATCTCTATGTCTGCGTGTTTGTAATTCTAAGAGACCCCTAGCAGATGTCCAGTTAGTGTTCGGAGCCATGATGTACCCATCATGCCATCTGGTTGTCCCAAACAAGCTGGGGGCAATATGGTGGTCATGTGAAACTCTGGCTCAAAGTAAAGCCCTCGGCCTGAACTCAAAGAGGGAGAGAGAGAGAGGGGCGGGAAGAGAAAGAGGAGGGAGAGAGGAGAGGGAGGCAGCAGGACAAAACTAAAGTGGAGGGGTGGGGTTATGGATTTGGGGGGTGTAATGTCTGTCCACTTCAAAAACACAAAGCAAAAAAAACTCATTCATGTAATTACAATACAGTCAAAATGTTGAGTCATAGCAGACTAGTCACAGTTTCTGTTGAATGTTATAAAAATGGTTCCTGGGCTTAACATAATCAACATGAAACGTTTTGTCTTTTGTTTAAGGGCCATGTACCCATTTTCCCCCGTGTATTTGAGCTAAATGTATCTTGCCCCTGTAGAGATAGACAGTATAAGAAGCTCTTGAGGTTAAAATAAGACAGTTTAGAAAGCATTTTATTGTCCGATAATCAGGATGCACATTGGCATGCTTAGTTGTTGTTAGGTTTATCGTCACTGCAAACCGTTTAAAATGATCTAGTTTTGTTTTTCATGTTTTTAAGAAAGTAAAAATCAGGTACAGTACCTTTTTAAGTTGTTTACTATATGTATTACAATTATACAAATTCTTCTTAACCTGTGGACCTGCCTGCTGCAAAAACCTCAAACCTATCTTTGCTTGTTGGTAGCTGTAGTGGAGGTTATGTGTGGTCACTGCCTGTCTGTGTCTATCACATCAAAGCCCTCACATGCACAGGCGCCTACCCGGGGCTGTCAGATTTTGCTAGTCCATCTTTTTTATATTTATTGAGCCTACACTCTAGTTATAACTAAAATCAGTTTTAGATGCTGTTTGATCTGACTTCACATGGGTTTGTGCATTTGGATCTTCAATACATTTTGGACTTATGAAAATTATTAGGTGTAGGAATAAAAGCATTAGTAAATAATATTACTTGTTGACCAGATGTAGTATCATATTTAGTTTTATTACCTGTTGACTTTTTTGTCATTTTTCTATATCACTTTTAGTTGTTGTACTTTCACTTCAACTAAGGCTGTTTTGTTGTTGTATTGTGCTATTTGAAATCATTTTATATTCATTCATCTTGAGAAATTTAGCAGTATTGGTTCTAATTATCTGCAATCTTTGTGGTATCACGTCTTATATTGCCTGCCACTGCACAAGTTTTCGAAATGTACTGTAACTATAACTGTATTTCTGACAGGCATTGTAATTGGAGCTCTAATTCTTGGGTATGTCCAAAAATAGCTTTAGCTGTCAGCCTTATACCACAGGACGCTCAAGATTCTGACAATTAAACCCAGCTAATTGACCTTTCTGGATTCTGTTCCACCTTGTGATGTAAAACAGGATGTGCTCCACTTTGTTTTTAAATGCCATACGCATTCACTAGAATCATTTGGATGATTTCAGCCCTGGCATTGCAAATCTCTACTGAACAAAAGGTAAAAGGAGCTGTTAACCTGAAAACTACCACTACATGACATCACAAGGTGGAACAGAGCATTTTGAGCTTTGGAAATGCAAACAGACTAATAATAAAGGGTTTCTCAAACATTTGTGAGTGAAACAAAACACAACTCTGGGTATGTTTTTGAAGCGGTAACATGGCTTAAAGCTCACAAGAATCTGTTTTGTGTAATATAGGACCTTAAACAGAACTGAAAAACTATGAAATCTTTGTATTTAATATTTATTATCTTATTACATCCATCTTCTTTTTCAACAGCTGAGGTGTTTTTGTGGTCTCATTGTCATATGTCTTTCATGTCAATGAGTCAACCCGAGTGTCCCTGTGCATCCTTTGTCATTTCCTTGTTCTTTGGTCCACACTGGTGTATATTTACAGCACTGTGTACTTACTACTACATGCTCATTATTCTCTCTGATCTCTTGCAGGCACTGGCATCTCACAGAGTGTACCTCTTGACGGCTCGTATTCCTGCTAAGGTAAGCATCACATTTAGACCTATTTGGTCCCGGTTTAAGTGCTATGTCTGTGGCTGGCTGAGTTTCAAATATCAGCTATTTTGTAACAGTAAAATTACATATGTTGTCCATTGCTTTTTATACCTCCAAATGCTGGTCTTATAATGTGTCACAGATGGGAATTCTTTTGCACATTGCAAGGTATTGAACATCTGTTGTCGCGTATTTCACCAAAACCACCAGTATTTAAAACAGTACAGAGCAGTATTTGGGTACATTATATTCGTATTTTGTACTAGTACTACATGCCTTACAATGAGCCTAAACTGCTGCGATTACGGGGATAGTTTCTCTTGCAGCCAAAACTTTGGATTCATGTGATCTCATAACACTCTAAACTGCTCAGAGGTGGAGGGTGGAGGGCAGACCAGAATACTGTGGTACAGTTTGCTGTTTAATTAACAACACGCAGATGTCTGTGTAATCCATCAGTCGTCCAGGTCTGATTCATAGTAAAAGCAAAAAGTTAAATCTGTCAACTGGACAAAAAATTGTAAGAGTGAAGACGTTTCGCTGCTCATCCAAGCCACTTCTTCAGTTCTGATTCAGTTCCAGAACTTTTGCTTTTACTATGGATCAGACCTGGATGACTGAGGGATTACACAGACAACATGCAGATGGTTGTCCTGGTTTGTGATTAATACCTCTTTACTTCCTGGGCCTGTCCACATGAAAAAACTGGTATAATGGTCAACAACTTTTCTGTCAGGTGAGGTAAGGATGAGTGTGAAAAGTTGCACTGGACTAGGCAACACAAACTTTTGCCTGACTTGTATACTTATATTTTTATTTCAAAATAACAATATTTTACCAACCTATTCTAAATTCTAAGGTCCTGTATTGCACAAAATTGCCTCTTGTGAGCTCTCTTGATCTCCTCAAAAACATACCTGGAGTTGTGTTTTGTTTCATTCACACATGTTTGAGTAATCCTGGATTATTAGTCTACATCTTAAAAATAAGTTAAATCTGTCAACTGGACAAAAAATTGTAAGAGTGAAGACGTTTCGCTGCTCATCCAAGCCACTTCTTCAGTTCTGATTCAGTTCCAGAACTTTTGCTTTTACTATGGATCAGACCTGGATGACTGAGGGATTACACAGACAACATGCAGATGGTTGTCCTGGTTTGTGATTAATACCTCTTTACTTCCTGGGCCTGTCCACATGAAAAAACTGGTATAATGGTCAACAACTTTTCTGTCAGGTGAGGTAAGGATGAGTGTGAAAAGTTGCACTGGACTAGGCAACACAAACTTTTGCCTGACTTGTATACTTATATTTTTATTTCAAAATAACAATATTTTACCAACCTATTCTAAATTCTAAGGTCCTGTATTGCACAAAATTGCCTCTTGTGAGCTCTCTTGATCTCCTCAAAAACATACCTGGAGTTGTGTTTTGTTTCATTCACACATGTTTGAGTAATCCTGGATTATTAGTCTACATCTCTAAAGATCAAAATGCTCTGTTCCACTTTGTGATATCATGAAGCGGTAGTTTTCAAGTTAACAGCCACCTTTTACCTTTTGTTCAGTAGCGACTGTCCAGGGCTGAAACCATCCAAATTATTCTAGTGAATGTGTATGGAGTTTAAAAACACAGTGGAGCACTTCTTGTATTACCACGAAAATTACCATTATTACCATGAAAACACATGATGGAACAGGATGGAGTATTTTGTGTTTGAAAGAAGAACTCTGTGAATGAAACAAAACACAACTCCAGGTATTTTTTTGATGTTTTTGAAGATCATAACATAGATCAAAAAATAGCGGCCCTTTAAACAAAATATATATTTCAAATGACATTTTCGTGTTGGTGAAAATGTAGGGCTTAATAAATGCGTTCTATCAGTTGTCGTCATTGGCATCTGTCCCCTGTGACCTCTAATGGCATTAAGCAGGAAAGTGAACTCAATAATCTACATTGAAATGACAAAGTAACTTGCACAAGTGTAGAAGTCCACAATATCTTTTGCCTGTTTCACATCATTACGTTTAGTGCTGTGCCAACCAGACAGCTTTATTCTAAGTCAATAACAGGCCCCTGGGGAAGTTTTAGGTGATAGATTAGAAGCTTAAAAGTGATTTATGGATTTATTGGAGGCCACAGAGAGAGGCCACAGAGAGTGCTCCACTGGTCCTCTTTCTCCTGTCACATGTTTTCTATGTACTGAGCGAATTGTGTTTTTTTAGCTGCGTTCAAGTGTTGTTAGGAAGAATCCCCTTGTGACTATAGTCAGATTAGCATCAGTCCTACC
Organism: Periophthalmodon schlosseri; assembly: GCA_000787095.1. Taxonomy (NCBI): domain Eukaryota; kingdom Metazoa; phylum Chordata; class Actinopteri; order Gobiiformes; family Gobiidae; genus Periophthalmodon; species Periophthalmodon schlosseri. The sequence continues at coordinate 94,094 of KN482253.1, read as the reverse complement.
TCAGTCTGGCCTCTGCACTCGGTCAACCTGCTCTCTGCTCTGCATTAGTTTTATACTACCTTTTTTTAGCTCATGGAATCTTCCAGTTGTAAAAGATTTGTGAGAATAGCCCATGTATCTTTCCCCATAATAATTCCTCTTTTGGCAGATTTAAGGAACACATGGTTTTCTCCATTGCCTCAACTGAACCTATTTATATTGATAGTTTATCTTGCGTCTCATATTTATTGAATTTTTCAGTCATGCTTTACAGTCCGAGTGGCTCTTGTCTGTTCATATAATCAGTACTGTAATTTTTACACTCTAACCGCCCTTTCTATATCCCCACCCACTGTTCTGTACTTATTTGCGATTATTCAAGAAACTCAAACTCCAGGTCATAAATGTTGTGTTAAAAATGTCACAGCTTTTTTTCTTCAACAATAAAAACACGGAAATAAAGACTTGTTGCTTGCTACAGTGAAATGCCTCATGGGGCCTATCTTCTGCAGTTTTGAACAGAATCAATCAATCAAGAATTTCTATTATTAAGCCATTTTAGACTATTGCCGTTTTACAATGAACAAAATGTCAAATGGTGAACTGGTTTAATACTAAATACCCGAGCAAACATGCTGACTGCACTGTACCAATGTGCAAGCCATAGCATATAAACACATGTAGCTTTTACCATTGTCTTTCTGCTACTGTAAATAGTCTCAATAAGGGGAGCTTGTGGATTTTCTATTTGAAGTCTTAGCGGCAATGGTGGTAAACCTTACAGCATGTTTGTTTCTCTGTTCTCAGAAGCATGTGAATTCCCCCTCTAGCCTCTTGCACACATCTCAGTGGGTTTGTTCTTGATGGCTTGGCTCTGTTTGAGAAGCTGCAGGGCCTACAACCTGTCAGTGCAAAACTAAACACACGTTCATTCATCTCTATTGTTTTGTTTTAGTTTCAAGTCAAGGGGATATATCTTTCAGTCCAGAAAAGTTTGGTCTCTTCATTTGAAAAAATACAGCGTTAATGTTTCAAAGTTGGTCAAAATTGTATATGTGACTCATGCAAGATTCTGGTTGCATCTCTCTCCTCTCAGTGTTACACTCTCACTGGCCCAAGCTCAGGTTTATCAGCTCACTTATCACTCTTCCCACTTAAACTACCATTTACTCACTATTCAAGCCTTATGTCCTGAATGACCTTGTGGTAGTAGTTCTTTACAAGAATGGTATGCCATTGGTATTACAAATACAACATAAACCACGCAGTGCAAAAACAGGCTGTAAGTGGTAAGGAAATATAAATAATTATACTATATCCTAGAAATTTTAAATGCCTGCAGACACGTGTAGTTACCTGCAGACACGTGTAGTTACCTGCAGACACGTGTAGTTACCTGCAGACACGTGTAGTTACCTGCAGACATGTGTAGTTACCTGCAGACACGTGTAGTTACCAGCAGACATGTGTAGTTACCTGCAGACACGTGTAGTTACCTGCAGACACGTGTAGTTACCTGCAGACACGTGTAGTTACCTGTGTAGCAGGCATAAATCTGATTTGTAATACAAATGAAATGGTGGGCTTACATAAATAAACATGAATGCAGATACAAAATGAGATCAAGACAAACAAAAAGTCTGGCTGCAAATACAAGATACACTCCTATGTTCAAAATACAATTAAGTAATGAATGAAATCTCTGCAGTTGATACTGTTTGCTCACAGACAAAGACCAAACAAGCAAGTGCACTGACTACTACACACAAGTGCATAGACAGTCTTCTCTGAAGTCTGAGGCAGTCTGGAGGAACACAGCTCCACCTGCACCAGTCTGGCCCTGCTCCCTGGCCTGCCCCGAGGCTCTGTCTGACGGAGTGCAGTGAGACAGAGGGTACATATACAGAAGAGAGAGAGAGAGAGAGAGAGCATGCAGTCTTTCCTCCAGTGTGAAAGGCTCTCCTCTCCTTTTTAGGTATGGAAAAGAAGGCAGCTGCTTTGTCCCAGTGCTCTTTGTCTTGAAATATCCACTCGATACAGAATTATAAAGTGTGGTACTGGCATTTTTCTACTTGTAGTATATGGCACTGTTGTTAATTAAACTATGTGAAGTCAAAATAATGGCTCAAAACAAAGTAGGAGTATTATTGTGTTATGGAGTGCTGGAATACTGATATGCTGTGGTCCATAACCGACATTTGACAATACCAGTATCAAGATATCTATATAACAAGGCCCACAAATTCATGTTAGGTTATAGTAGTAAAAAATAATTTCAACTTTAATTGCAAATTCATTTTTTTTGGGATATAATGTAATCTGCTGCATGTTTTTGAAAAAATGTTTGCTAAATTTCCTTTCTATCTACATTTGAACTCACTAGTCTGTTTAAAAGGTAACTTCTGATGCACTCAGGATAAACTGGGAAAGTCAAATGGACGTGAAGAGACTGGAGCAGAACAGTACAAATATGGCTTCCAGATATCAGCTACATTTTCAGTATCAAACCAATGGAACACCCTTCAGTATATCCTTTGCCGACATATCGACCATGGTATCAAGTGTACTTAGAGTAAAAAGTAAATGTGGCTTTGCATGACATGGTGGATGAATCAGCAAAAAGCCCCAGACAGACTCGAGGAAACAACTCTATTCTGTCCAATTATGAATAACAGACATTCCTCTGTGTGTTAGTCATTGTACTTGAAAAGCTTTAGTCATATGAAGCAGACTCTAACGTTTACTTTATTTTTTCAGGTGGAGCACTCTTTTAACTATCTGGAGATTCAGGGAATTGCGTGTAATAAACCTACACAGGTACAAAGCAACAGGCCACATCAAAGTCATAACACATCTTTCTTTTGGTACAGCATGAATGGTAAATGGTATTTTACTCAAAAGCAAGATGGCATTAGTTAAAGTACTGAAAAAGACAAAACATGCAATATAATATTTCTGTGATCCAAAAAATAATGACATTAGTTTATTACTCTACTGTTTTTATTTTATTTGTACTACACAACTCTAGTATGCATCTCAGTATCTTCTGCAGGTCTAGTTCTAATGCCTGTGTTCAAATCCTAATTGTTGCGGCAAAGTTTTGATACCTTTTATTCCACTGCTGTTTTTGAACTTTGCTTTCCCCGAAACTTTCCCCTTTGTGGGACAAATGAAGTTTTGTTATCTTTACTAAATATATGATCACATTTTCTTAGGGTATAATAGACCTACACAGTTGTTTTGTCATGATTTCAATGGATAACAAAGACAGAAACTGACAAACTTCTAGTGATTAAATATCCCTTTAATATTAGGCTCCAGTGTATTTCTGTATAGCACCAGAGCTCCCTGTCATTGACCATGATGTACCTATTAAATATGATAATCCTCTGCTAACCACACTGTTCCTGCAGCTGAACCTCTTCACCACTTTTCACTACATGTCAGTCCATTGCTTATCGTGACAGATAGCTCTGGATCCTTAATAAATAGCAGCTGGGATTATGATAATTTTGGCCTATGGAGAAAGCATATGTTACATCAGTATTTGCATAAGTAGCCTTTCAGTGGCAAATGTCATTAAATCCTTACATTTATTTCAGATAAAGATACAAGATGTATACAATCAGGGTTTACCATTTACTCCTTCACATTTAAAGAAGGTTATGCAGTGGGTGAAGTAGTAATCCAGCAGTACCTGAGTAGTACTGTGAGTTATAATATGTAAGTACTAAAACTTTATTTGAATTGCAGCTGTCAATAGAGTATGACCGTGGATCCTTCTCGCTGAAGCTGCTTTCCACAGAAGAAGTCAATGAAGTTGTGGCACACATTGGAAACTGTATGCAGAGGATATGTCCAGGTCTACCACCACCGTGAGTTCAAACCTTAAAATAGTTCCAAGTTGTGTTAGCAACTTAAAGCTACCATCTGTAAGTTTATTTGACCTGTTCACCCCTCCCCTCACCTGGCCTTTGTTCAGGCTCACCAATGAGCTCTGGTCTACTGGTCTAAAGCTGGCACACTATCAGACATCAGTAATGTAGATAGCATCTAGTGGTGTTATGTGGGAATGCAACAGGGCCATGTTGGCCACTATTATTACAAATGGGAGCTTTAATGGGATGTTTTTTTCAGAAAAATACAATGGTTTTCCAGCCTCAAGTCCAAACAAAGGCGACCAAATGAAAATCTGTTCACTAGTTTTCACAATAACAATAAAAAACATGGTAAACTTAACACAATGAGTGAAATGTGCATTAAGAATCAACTTGTTATAATGTGTGCAGTCTTTTGCTCTAGTTTAATTTTTCTTTTACAGAAAAGTTATGAAGAAGCTTAATATGGAGCCTCCGGACAGGCTGACCTCTTTACAAACACAGTGGGAAAACCACAAGCCTGCAGAACCTGGGCCCTGTGGTAGGAACAAACTGCCTCACTCTGATTTACACAACTGCTTACTTGAGACTTACTTTTTCCAATGCCAAATATCATTTTGACATGCACTATCTACTATAACTTTTTCATGGAGTTTTGCTGCAGTAATTCTAGCCTCAATAAATATTGGTGCTTTTATGCAGGTGGCTTCTCTCAGATGTATCGATGTGTTTGTGACTGGCTTGGATTGCCTTACAGAGAAGAGGTGCAATGGGTCAGTGTTGGGTCCATTACTATTATACACATCTAATGGTTGGTTAATTGTAGTATCTAATACACTGTTTTATTTCATTTAGGATGTAGACACTATCTATTTAACACAAGATTCTAGAGAACTCAACCTGCAGGATTTCAACCATTTGGAAAACAGGTAAGCTCCCAAATCAGGATTTCAGAATTCTTTCAGATTCTACTCCAACAGTGCATATTTAAAGTTAAAATGTTGTTTTGCTAAATTGAACTAAATTTTGTGCTTTTTTTGTGCCTCAGAGACCTGGTGGCCATAATCGCAGTGTTGGAGTTTAACCAGTGGTTTACCAAGCTATCCACCAAGGACTGTAAACTGGTCAGTCTGTTCATACAATCATTACGCTGACATAATAGTGCATAATAATAATAAGTGATGACAATTACCAAAATCACCTGTTAAGCTAAGAGACTCCCTGAAGGCTTGGCATTTACTTTATTGGGACTTAAGATTCCATTGCAACTATGGCTACCCACTTTTAAACTGTGTTTACCTATTCACCTGTGTTGTCTAAAAACTGACTTTTTAACAAGACAAAGTGAATTTAGACCTAAAATTGCACCAAAAGCACATCCAGTTTTTCTTTTACTTTCTGTTGATGCATCTGGGTGGCACCATTTTCCTCCAATGTATCACATGTCACAGTCAGGTTAAGGATAGAGTTAGGATCAAGGTTAGGTTTAGGAGCAGGTAAGTTGAAGGTTTAGGGATAAACCGAGTCTTTGTAAAACTGAGCTATATTTTTTAGACAAAAGAAATAAAATAAATAAATAATGATAGGAGTTAACTGTATTAAAGTTCAGCGACATTGAAAGTATTTTTTGTTACCCATTAAAGATTTGCTGTACCGGTAATTACATCTGCTGATTATGAAATTAACTCACGTCAGTCAGTTAGCTTTGATTGACATGCAACACCCCGGACAAAATGCTGAGAATTTAGGGAGTCCGTTAAGATAAACCCTCCTTTGGTCTTCATCTGTTAGCATTTACCATATCCTTGCTAGTTAGGTAGACTATAATAAAAGGCTAGCTGTTCCACGCTTGCCACTACTTATTGTCTAAAACTGTATATGCAAATGGACTGTTCCTCTGCCTCCTTTGTGCCCATGCTGTGTGTTGATGGAGGATCAGTGCTGTGTTCTTGTGTGATAAGATTGTTAATCCGACGCAGACAAAGAGGTTCAGTGTCTCAGGCTGTTGCCCCCTGCAGATCTCCATTCCCCACTCTGTCTCAAGGCTTTGCCCAGTCGCACCAATTACCACACCAGACTTCACTGGTGCAAACAATTACCGGGCATTTGGGGCAATAGAACTGACACTTTTGATATGAATATTAATATCTTGTCCTTTGACATTAGAGTTTGGAAAAAAGGTTGAATAGAGTGGTATTTTAAAATACCATTTGTTATCGTATTCTTCCAAACAAGTGTTCTTAACCTTTGAGTTAAATTTTACAGTCCATTAACCTTGTAGAATACTTAAACTTCCACTATGGCATTTGAGGATTTTTGGCACATTTTTAGATAGACTGTAGAAATATCATCTGATTATCGTTTTTGGAATAATAAAAAAATCACATTACAGACACTTAACTTAATAATGTCATATATTTGCATCATCCTGGCTTTTCAGCGAACAACCTTTGCAAGCAGCCCTGTGCAAATTGGCAATGTGCTAATGAGATGGCTTAGATTTGTTATTGATCTTGTGCTGGTGGAAATAATAACAGCAAGATGGCAGTGAGCTAGCATAGTAAAACAGGTCTGTGGACAAAGCTACCTTTATGTCAAAACAAGTCCTAAAGTGTCTGGAAAGATTAGATTTTAGGAGGAAAGCTGAAAAAAGAAGATAGCTTGACATTTTCCGGGTTTGGAAAAGAGTCTTTTCCACCGCCAGATGTAAGCTGCCTGATGTTCCAGCCAAATCTATTGACTCACACAGTTCAACGGAGGGGCAGCAATCCCATTAGCTTTCAAGTTAACACTAACATTTTGATTTATGTTCAAAATGTTCATATGATTACTCTGTTACTATTGTTTGGATGTCATGTTCTGGGTGAAAAATGTGTATAAGAAGCACTATATCAGGACAATACTAAACCTGGCCTAAAATAAACAATGGAGACCCCATACAACTTTCACTTTAAGAATATATTTGTGAAATCATACTTTACAAGTTACAGTTACATACAAGTTGAAGATAACTGCAGTCACTCCGGGCTACGATTATAGTATAACCATCTCAATTTAGAGATAAGAAGTGTCTCTGGGCGATGATGAAGAGGATAATAAAAAGCACGCACACACATTTTGAGAGCCTTCCTCATTATTCTGCCCATCTCCAGATCAATCAGCCTGTTTGTGTGGGTCTAATCGCAACACAGGGAAGAAATGACAGAGGAGGAGCAGATGAGCAGTGGACAGCAGTGATGAGAGCACTTCCTGATTGCTCTTTATTCACAGTGAAAGAAGCTAACAGTGTCTTTTAGCTCAACATCAGGGCCATAAAAGCACAGCAGGGGTGTATTTGAGAACAGCCAATTCATGCAGTCCATGCAGCCAGTGTTTTGCTCTCTGAACTATAGTGCCTAGTCTAAAATGATAATCAAAATGTAATAATAGTTGAAACGTTTGACTGAAAATCTCTATACAACTACAGAGTACATTAAATTACTTTTCCTGTTACAATATAGTTAATAGGCCTTTGTTATTGTCTTATTTTAGCATGATACTTGTATTGCCCCCGAAGGTAACATTACTGTTTTATTGTGCAGATTTGAGAGTGGCAAGAGTAATCCCAGGAAATTCAAATTTGAATCATTGCTGAGAATGTTTAATTATTTATGTAAACTAGTATCCTTTGCAGTCTCCGTGGGGTCTTGTTATAAAACCTGCCCTTGTTGTTTAAAACTGCAATTGCAATATATGTCAGAAAAGATGCATTTAGATAAACGTTCAGCCCTAACCTCCATATTTTTACCTCACTATTCCATGTATATTTTAATAGACTGTATACAGCACGGTATCAGACTTGGATTTATGAAATTGAACACACTGAGCACTTTACCTGAACCTGATCATCAAGTCTTACCTTATAATATAAATCAGTGCCTTCACAGTCTGAATAACTTTTGTGCATTGTCTGTTTGTCTATTTCATCCCTGACTAACCCTAAAACTCCCCATCTGACATGATCAGTCCCAGCTCACTGCCCACAAACATATTCCACTTCTGTAAACACACAAACAACACTTTCTGTGTCCATTCTCTATTATGCCCCCCACCCCCCCTCTCTCTCTCTCTCTCTCTGTCTGTCCTTCTCTCTCTCTCGCTCTCTCTCTCTCTCTCTCTCTCTCTCTCTCTGTCTGTCCTTCTCTCTCTCTCTCGCTCTCTCTCTCTCTCACTCTCTCACTCTCTCTCTCTCACTCTCTCCTTTCTGGTGGAGATAAGAGTGAAGGACAGTGTGGACAATGCGGCCTGTCTTTTGTTGCACTGTCACTGCTGGTTAGTTAGTGAAAGGTTCCCTCATTGCGGAAATGCCAAATGCCCAGTATAACATCACCACAGAGGTCCAGTATCAAGAGAGTTCAATTGTCTGTTATAAAAGATATGACTGCAAAGTTGTAGTATCACATCATAACAGAATTTTACCATATCCTGTGGTAAAGTTACGTAACATTATAGAGGCTATACATGGGAAGTATTGAAACAAACTAAATGCAATAATTAAATACAATTTAAGTCCTTATTTAGCCTAATACAAAACCATGTGGTGACTAAATAAAACTATACAAATGTACGTCAACTTACAAAGTGATGCCACCAGGACAATTTACAGGTCAGCTAGGCAGGTGGCGCACTCCCACCAGAAAAGTTACAATGTACATCCATACTGCACTTTCGCTGTCCGGAACAGTGAACTAGGTCAGTGAACATCTTGGTAGGACATCATCAAAACTGTTGAATATTTCATTTTGCCCAAAACTGCTGCTTTTACTTCCTCCTGTGCTGGCTCTGCTCTCCATAGTTTTGGCTTGTCACAAATGCACCATGCTTCCCTTTCACTTCCTGCAGCTCAGCTTTAATTAGCATAAATGAGCAGGCTCCCAGGGTATTTTCACTGTTTTAACCAGAACACTAGTGGGGCTCATTTAACCTAAAAGTATACCACTGAGTTTGCACATGACCTTGGATGTTTCCGCCGAAGCTTTGGCTGTTCCTGTTAAATGGTGTTTTGGCCTTGGAGCTAAATCCGTTAATTAGAATATTTTTAAGCTTCTGATAAAAGTAATGAACTAAACACTGTTACAGATCCGAGAGGAGAGAGTATGCGAACGTTAGACTGCTTTGCAAACTTCACATAATATTGAATAACACATAGTTTTATATATTTTACTATTTAGAAACTACAAACCCATGTAGTCTTTTCATTTGTTTAACTGACATGTATTTTCTGTATGTTAAAGTCTGCAGATGTGTGTGAGGAGATCCTAAGAGTGGTATCAAGATCAAGTCGACTGGAAGAGTTGGTTCTGGACAATGCAGGACTGAAAATGTATGTAAACGTGGACTTTTATAGGCTTTGTGTTACAGTCCAGTGTACATACCGTCCCAAAACATGCACTAGTCCTAACCAAGCCTGGCTCAAGATCTGGGGATGGGTCCGTATGCCCACTGCTCCTGACAGGTTACTCTAGCTGCATTGAAGGATGGGTCAGATACATAGGACAAATTTCCCTATGGGGACAATAAAGGCCAACTTAACATAAACTAATACCATACAAAATACATATAATATAAACAGGTACAGAAGCAGGGGAATTACAAATGATTTACTTACTTAAGTTTAATTTTGCTATACTGATATTAATTTGTCCTATAGAGAGTGCCTGTATTCTAATAAACTATATCAGTTACAGCTATACTATTGGAATAATAAAAGATATAATATAGTCCCTCCTATTTAAGAGTCACTGACAAATGTTGTACACTTGCTGTCTAACGCATCACATATCAATCCACAGAGATTTCGCCCAAAAGCTCGCTGCTGCCCTGGCGAGCAACCCCAGCTCAGGACTCACTACCATTAATCTTGCCAACAACCCTCTGGAGGATAGAGGTATGATGTACACTCTTATCTGCTGCAGTGTTTTTATCTGTGCCACGGTGCCACTCTGGGCCATGTTACTCAAGACCGGAGTGTTTCTCTTGGCTGCCCACTTTGCTGTATGAAATCATGTGGTTGTGTTTGAGACTAGAAATAAGTGAATGTTATATTGTTATAGCAAATGACTTTGGTTATTTATAGGGATAAATGATGTAACTTTTCTGGTGGGGTGTCAGCTACCTGCTGGAAATATTTTTGCATTAAACTTATCTATCTTGTATTTATTAAATTATAGGTGCAGTAATTGATATAATTGCTAAAAATACCTTTAAAATCCTACATTTTTATTGAGAGGGCTTGCCCCTTGCCTGTAACTTGGCTTGTTTCTATCTGAACTCTCCTCAGCTTACTGGCAGAGGTGGGGGCGAGCAACAGTGTACAAATCCAGCAATATCTGTCGTCAGGCTCCGATAGACTCGTTTTCAAGTTTTGAGCTTCAGACTTTCACAGTAAACCTTGACACCTCGGTCCTGTGCACTTTGGTGTATTGCCTTCCAAAGTTTAATAAAGATTTTATTCAGGACTTCACAGATCTCCTGACAGGCTTATTACTGCACTTTGACCAGTGCACCTTGACCAGCAGTGTAATATTCATGTTTGTTGTGAATCCAGACCTCTGGCAAAAGACTTTTTAAACTTGATTGAGTTGTTTAACTTAACCCACTTGCTGCGGGCTCAACACACGAGAAAGGACATATCCTGGACTTGGTGTTGTCCTTTGCTCTTGATGGAGATTTTTTCAGACCATTTTGCCATGTTGCTCCCTATAACGCCTCAAAGTGTGGTTGGTCTGTGCGTCCCAGCACGCCGAGCGCACACAATGGACTCTATGACTGCCTCTTTGTTTTCTGGGGCATTCAATGCATCTGAAACTATGAATGGAGATGATTGGCAAAACACCATGCCAGATGGTCTGCTCTCTCGTTTCAATAACACTTGTATGGAGGTTTTGGATGCAGTGGCTCCAGTAAGACTTACAAAGCCCATAGTGCAGCCTTGGTTTAATGAGAATACACGTGAGGTCAGGCGCAGATGCAGACGCGCTGAGAGGAAATGGAAAAAAGAGAGTCTACAGGTTTCCCTGCAAATATCCAGAGACAGTCGTGTTGAATATCAGAGGGTAGTTAAAGCTGCCAAGTGCAGTTTTATATCAAACCTGGTGTCAACAAACTGCCACAAACCTCAGATACTTTTTAGTACTTTGAAGTCTCTTGTAAATCCATGTAAAGCAAATGTTGTGCCCTCATCTACACTCTGTGAAAATTTCTTATCATTCTTTAGGGTTAAAGTCTCTGCTTTTAGACTGCCACTGCTCACTGTTATGGACCTTGTAGCTTTAATAGTCTGTAATTCAGTCTTTGAGTGTTTTGAGCCAGTGTCTCTGTCGGACTTGGAAAAAAATTGTCCAACAGCTAAAGCCTTCCTTGAGTCCAGTAGATATTATTTCAAGTCATCTGTTCAAGGACATTTTTGATTCTATTGGACCTTACATTACCAATGTTGTGAACTTGTCTCTGATGTCTGGTTGTTTTCCTACTGCCCTTAAACATGCTGTGATCCAGCCTCGCCTAATCTTGACCCAAACCCATTGCAAAGTTGCCCTTTTTGTCAAAGGTTTTAGAGAAGGTTGCATATGACCAACTACAGGCTTACTTTAATCTGAACAAAATCTGGTTTTAAATCCCAGCACAGTACTGAAACAGCTCTTGTAAAAGTATTTAATGACCTGCTTTTAACTGTTGACTCTGGGAAATCCGCAGTTCTTTTGCTTTTTAGACTTATCAGCTGCCTTCGACATGGTGGATCACAGCATCCTTCTGTCCTGCCTGGAGACAAATGTGGGCTGTTGGTTTTTATTCTGTCTGTCAGACAGGAGATTTTCTGTGAACCTAGGACAGTACTCCTCTTCTATGTCTCCCTTAGAGGGTGGTGTTTGGCTAAACTGACCCACTGCTTGGGTCTGACAGTGTGATTGGTCCTCTGTCCTCTTATTATCACCCTACAGTGAGGAATCTTCTGGTGATCTGGTGATTGTGGACTCTATGTTCAAACTGCACATTAGCTCTGTCCTAAAGTCAAGCTTCTTTTAGTTGAGGCTCCTTGGCTAAAGTAAAGCCTTACTTTCTGCAGGCAGATTTTGAAAAAGCAATCCACGCATTTGTAACGTTGTGTCTGGATTATTGTAATTGTTTGTATGTGGGGCTGGATCAGGTTTCCATGCAGCGCTTACAGAATGTGCAGGACAATGCAGCTCATCTGCTGACAAAAACTGAGACGAGACCATATCACATCTGCGCTGTGCAACTTCCACAGCGTTCAGACAAGCAAGTGGCGGGCCCTTAGGAAAAGTCGCATAGTGCACCTTTAAATATATATAAATTTGATGTAATGGTGAAATCTGCTTTGTCATAGTTCAAGAAATGCACAAAGCTGAATATTTTATGGCAAAACGTCACAGTCTGTCTGTAGTATGAATTAAAGATGGTCAGTGCTTGCATATTGAGCCAAATGCAGGAACTTGAATAGGAAATGACTGATAGAAAATTCTCATCCTTTGGAAAAAAAAGTAATAATTTTTGTGCTTTTTGTTGCAGGTATTTCATCTTTAGGTGCTCAGTTTGCCAAACTTCAAATGGGACTAAAACATTTAAACTTTTCTAAGACCTCACTATCACCCAAAGGTAAGAGCTATTTATGTATACTGATTATTGATTATTCTCTACGATGATAGACAGTTAAAACAGTAGTGGTTTGAGCTTGCTTTGAATTAGGGCTGGGCAATTTTCTAATTATTTTTTTTCCCACACATTGGATGATTACGATTTTAATCAGTCTGAGCAGTGAGTGAGTAGTAGTCTTTCAAACAGGGGAAGCTCTTTTCATTTTCATTCTTATCTTATCCTAAAATTTAACTGCCTTCAGTTACAATGGTATAGATATGTAATATAATTTTAATAGTTCAAAGAGGGTGTATTACACTTTATGGGTATTAATTGCTAACACATAACATATATAGATCACCATGTCACCTTTTAGTGTTTTGAAAATACTATACTCGCCAAAAACAACTTTTTAACATGTGGAATTAGTTTCAGTTTAGTTTTTGACACAAACGTAATCATAACATAATCAGTGTGCATCGCACTAATGAAACTACTGCATCTGGTTTTTGAAGTCGTAGTGTATTGTTTTGTATTCTGCTTTTGTATATTTACAAAAAATGACCGTGTGGGAGCATGGGTTACATCGGCTTGTGGGCTGAGCACTGTACGGTATACTGCTAACTGTAAGGTGGGATTGAATAGGGCCTGAGAGAGATCTCTAAATTACTCAAACATGCATGTATGACATCCAAAACCTCTTCAGGCATGTTTTTGATGAGAGAACAATGTTATGACACGTATAAAGCTCCAAAAAGTAGATTTAATAACCAAAGCAAAGCGAGGTTATTGCAAAGCAATAACAAATATGAAGTCAGGATTAAACTTGTTTCATGATAATCCTCAATTTCACAATTTTGCAATTTTTATAAATCTAAAAATACATATTAATCACATTAATTAGATTAATTGCCCAGCACTACTTTGAACACATGTTTTTGGAATGGCTAAGAGTTCTAGTTGTAGTATTTTTGTATTTTTTTTTTGGCTCAAGACACTGTGAACTGGCTGTAGGGACTCTTTGTAGATTAACAGATAAACCATGTTTACAAACCTCTCTCCTTTCCAAAGTCCACAGCTGCACTTCCTAAAATGAGCTCACTGCATTAAAGGGTCAATCTATAATCCATACTCTAAAAGCCTTAGCCCACAAGCACACCCACTGTATTAAGGGCATTGTCCAAGCTGAATTATATTATGTGAATTTTGTGCAGTTCTTGTTTGGTTCTCATTCAGGGATATATATTTTAAATCTCTTAGAGTCATCTTATTAGCTCATTTCAGTCAAGCGTGCCCTCACATGTCTTGGAGCAGTTGTGCCAAATCGGAGCTGTAGAAGAGGTGCATGTGATTGCCATGTGAATGACTGGTTGAGCGAATACTTCCTAACTCGCATTCCTTCTCAACCAACACTTAAAGCGTTTCTGTCGACTATAAATACAAACTCAATTTGGAAGGAGCTGGGACAAAATGTTGAGATGTATAAAATGGAAAACCACCTTACTGTACAATGGCCCATTATGTACATTGAAGCAAAAACTATATTATAAAGATAAACATTTCTACACTTTCAAACAATATATAGATTTGTTTCATGAATACTGAAACTGTAACCTTGCATTTCACCTAAAAATGATCAAATTTTATTCTCAATGTGCTATAAATATATATTTGAATTGTCTTATGAGATTTGCAAACTATTTTGTTTATTTAAACTATCCCCATATCTTGACATTTTCTGATGTTGAATTCAATATGCTATTCAATAAAGACAAATAAGTCTTGAATTTGCATATATTTTTACAACATTTAATACAACAATACCCTATCCCATACGGTGAACTAAGCAGTGGTTTAGAATTACTTTCATTTTCTGACTGGGCATTCTGACGGTGACCCGGGTTGTTTTCAGCCACTTCATTTCCTCTGCTATTTCCTTCAATATGCTGTCAAAACACGGTCTGGAGATGGAAGGGTGGTGATAGCGCTGACTCTGCCCCTCTTTGTGTTTGTATTCAGGGGTGAACAGCCTTTGCCAGTCCCTCAGTGCCAACCCGTCCATCCCCAACAGCCTGCTCCATCTGGATCTCTCAGGGAACATGCTCAGAGGAGACGACATGCAGGTAAAGGGGATGCAAAAACTGAGCAGATCTATTGTGACTAATCGATTGTTGGCATCTGCATTTAAATGTATAATCTGTAATAGTTATCATACAATAAATGCACACTTCATACCATGCGCCGAAAAAAAAAAAGTTAATTAATTAGAGTATTAGTTACGAACCTGTACCTTGACTCCATACAATGTATTGTACAGCTATCTGTGAACAAATGAGAGCTAATGATATTCCCTCTAGATTTTCCAAGACATTTTGTTTGACCTTTATCGAAGCAGCTGTCAGGGACAGAGAATTAATGAGAGATGTTGTTGGATGAGAACCATGTGGAAACAATTGCATGTGACTGTCCTAGACATTCCCTTCTGTCACTCTGATGTGAACCATGACAGAGAAACAATTAAGTGGGTGGGGCCAACAGTTCATTCTGAAACATGTTTTCACTCAGTGGTTTAAATTGGACACAGCCCCTTGAAATCGTATCAAGAGATCTTCAACCAGCATGCCTTCTTTTATGTTAATGTGATTTAAAATACATATGTATTGAAGGCACTATAGAAACAACTGTTTGATGGTTTGAAGTTGACTACTAAAATAATCATCCGTGACAGCCCTAGCAGGTATCAAACACAGTGTCTGGGTATGGTTTAAACTGATGGCACTAATTGATTAGAACAGGACATGTCAGCATTTATGTGGGGCGAGTCCTGCTGGCTCATTACTAATCACTGGACATGCTGCACTGTAGGAGACTATTGACTTTTGAGAGCCTGGATACTGAGAATATCAGCTGGATTGCAGTTCAAAATGCCTTTATTTTTATATTAATGGATGGATCAGGAAGTACTATGACCATCGACAGTAAAACAATATAATTGTCAATGCATCTTTTATTCTATATTTAGTGACATTTTGTCTTTTTAGTACATAAAAAGCAGAACCATCATAGTTGTCAGTTAACACATACCCTTAGGATTACCAGTATTACATAAGGAATCATAATGAAAGTCCTAGGAAGAAGGTTGAAAATAATTAATGCTATATATTTATACTTATCAAAATTGTGTGTGTGTTTTTCAGCATTTTTACCATTTCCTGGCTCAACCAAACAGCTTGTCAACCCTTGATTTATCCAACACTGACTGCTCCTTGGATCAGGTAACACATAAAGCATTAATGTCAAATCAACCAACATAATTGATTGCTTGTCCAGTAGCAGCCGTTCATGATCATTTTATTTTGTAAACATGAAATTGCTGTTCAGTTGACTTTTTGAGATAAATGCATAGTTTAATATATCATATGTGTTGCAGCAAATGTAATTCAATTATAAGCTCCATGCACCAAGTGGCCTGAATACTGTATGTGATGTATTGATGTGGGCTTTGCAAGCCAAATCCATGCATTGATCGCTTTGAGATGTAGCCAGCTGTCAGCTTGTCGCTGATGATATTGATTAGGCTTTAAATCATATTTAGTCCCACTAGCGCAGGTTTGTGTTTGGCTAACATGATGCTGGCTGTGTGTTGCCAGGTTTGCTCCGCTCTGCTGCGAGGATCAACCCAACATCTCTCAGTGCTCAATATGTCAAAAGGTGTCTTCCCCCACAGGTATGGCAACACAACACTGGTTTAATATAGTATACATGAAAGCACTTAAGATCATGCAATGGAATAAATCGGAGTCTCTGTACACACCTGGCCTCTTTCATCTCCTGCCTGAATATATTTATCCTGATGAAAATTAGTATGCGTGTGGGATAAT
Source organism: Periophthalmodon schlosseri (assembly GCA_000787095.1). Lineage (NCBI taxonomy): Eukaryota > Metazoa > Chordata > Actinopteri > Gobiiformes > Gobiidae > Periophthalmodon > Periophthalmodon schlosseri. The sequence continues at coordinate 77,722 of KN482253.1, read as the reverse complement.
TTAGGTGTAAGGTGAATCAATTGTGCACCTGTTTACTTTGCAGAGACAACTTGTAAGCTAAAATAGCCAACAACACAACCCGATTTAGGACATAAAATATAATTTAAAACCCCACTGTGTGACGTTTTAGCCAAAAGATGGTCTAAAATAATTTGCACTAAAAAACTTGAAAAACATGTAACATGCAACAGTCTTTCACTGGTATTGACTTAATAAGCTTAATGTATATAGACAAAAGTGCATTGTAATTGTTGACGTCTCATTGGAGGAGCCATGTGAACAGTTAGTGTGCCACCTACTGGTAAAGTTTGTAGTGTCGGCAGGAAACTGGTAAATCCTAAATGGCCTAATTGTCTGATAAAAGGTACATGATAATTGTCTGGTGTATCATGTTTGGGAATAGATAGTGTGCCACCTGCTGGTTATAGATTTTAATGCATTATTTTGTTGCATATTCTTTTGACAGTGTAATTTATGGGTAATGTCAGTTATATCTAATGCAGCCCTTAAAAACATGTTGGGATCCCTATCAAAGGCAAATTGGTCTGATGAGAAGAAAATGGATGCTATTGTCTTTTATAAACAGCATTCTTTTGCTTTTCTAATGCAGTTTCCCTCTCTTCTTCAGGAAAGGCAAAGAGGTGCCTCCGTCGTTTAAGCACTTCTTCAGCAGTGCCATGTCTCTCAGCTTCGTCAATGTGTCAGGAACCAAGCTGCCTCCAGAAGCCCTCAAGTGAGAGACCGCTCTTTCATGTGCTGCCAATAATTACTAGACTCCAAATAATTCGCATTTTTGAAGTTCATGAGCAATTGATCTCTTCTATATATTTTAGAGCGCTGCTGTTAGGGCTGGCTAGTAATGCCAATGTCAAAGATGTATCGCTAGACCTCAGCTGCTGTGAGGTAAGTAAATCCCAAATTAACATGCATTTGATATAGTGTTAATCTAATTGAAATGTTTTTTTGCATTGTAATACATTAAGACTGTCAGTATACTGCACTCATTATACTTGAACCGTAGGTGCGTGATGCATGCTAGCCAAAGGGTGTGGGTGTGTTTTATAAATTAAATTCAATACTAATGTAATACAATTAGCTTTTGGGATCCACTCCAAGTCCATTTGACATACCACTGACACTGCTAACAGCCTGTATATTAATGGAGAAGTTGGCAGGAAAAGACAGAAGTGAGGAATTAAGGAGAGAAAACTTGATTTGAAGTCTTATCTCTAATTGTTTCATCACTGCTCACCCACAAACATGCACACGGCATCTCCATCTCTGCCCCTTCGCTCCATCTGAAAACGACAGCTTGTTATGCATTCAATGGGATTGCTAAAGATAACACATGAATACAAATTAGACAGGAAATTCAGTCCCAGATTTCCCATAGAAATCTTCCCAGAGTTAATGAACCGTTTCGTGGAGGCAACCCAAAATCTGCTCCACTTGCGCTGTCAGAATCACTATGAAAGCTATGTCCTCCCCCTGTAGCTTCATACAAATGTTAGTGCTCTGGTAAATGCATGTTTGTATATGATCATTAAGCATCTGTGTTTACTGTCTATAATTGCGGTCTTGGCCCTCACTTCCTGTTTTTTACCCACAATGCCCCTCTAAGCTTGGCCATTGTGTAAGTACTAAGCCGCTTTCTCTAAATAATTAACACCCCATTCCTTCATTATTGTTTCTTGGTCTGGCAGATGCTTAATCATCCATTGGTCATTTTTCATATAGTTTTATGCTCACACCCCTTTGCCATACAGCTGCAAGTTACATACGTAGTTGCATAGTACTTTATCCAATCTATTGCATGTTCTTTTTCATTTTTATGGTTCTAAATCGTTGCTTTATTACTTGAATTTATTATTGAATTATTGGTTTGGTTCGCTCTTTGTCCTCATAGTTGCGATCTGGAGGTTCTCAGATCCTTGAAAGTTGCATTGCAGAAATCCCAAATATTTACAGCCTGGATATTTCTGATAATGGTAACTATTTATGGCGCCCCATGTAATACCATAATATTTAAACTTTGTTAGTCTTATTCTGCTATTTTCTTGTGCCATCTAGGCCTAGACTCAGACCTGTCCACTCTTCTTGTCTGGTTGGCTAAGAATCGCTCCATCAGGCACTTATCCTTGGGAAAGAACTTCAACAATATCAAATCAAAGTATACAATCTACAATAAATACGTGTCTAAAGCAATATTCTGTCACATTTTTTCAAGTATTTATTTATCATTTCAGAAACTTGGCACCAGTTCTGGATAGTCTGGTACATATGATTCAGGAGGAGGAGTCGGTGAGTTTAAGTTTAATTTATTTTCCACCATACCGTTTCTATCTATCTATCTATCTATCTATTAATAAGTAGGCTACCTCTCCAGTGGGGGGCAGTGTCACTTGAGTAAAAATATACCCGTAACAACGACATACAGCTACTTTCTCACGCAGTATTTTAATAATAAAATTAATCAAATTGGTAAGCTACACTTCTACTTTAAATTTCTGCTAATATTTCTCATTTTATACATCTTATAATACTGATATCAAATTAATTTAAGCGTACCCTTGTGGTCTCATGGTATCTAGTCTCTCTCTTACACCTCAATTTATTAGCTGTTTTTATCAGGGTCGTCTGTGGGGCTGTGACACATTGTGCCCTGGTGCAGGGCCTCACTCTTCTCTTCTCACTCTTCCCCCGTAGGATTAAAATGGCTAAATTGATGATCCTACTGAACCTTTCTGTGCCAGATTGGTCTCTGGATGCTTGTCCTTTATCTGTGTGTGAGCTGGTTATCAGGCTGTGCAGACACAACCACACATTGAAAATGAAGAGAGAGGGTGAAAGTTGATGGATTGCTTCAGACTTCTTCATGGGTTAAATGAGCTTATAGATGTTTAGCAAAGGTATTAAAAAAGTGTAGGACACCACCAAGCTACTCCTTGAGCTGATAACATAACACTATAATTATTATTTTCTTCCCATTTTCTCTTATTATGCTAAATTTTCTTGTTTAACACATGAACAAAAAAGGAAAGGAAAAAACTTATTTATGTTCATAAATATTTGAGAATTTCTTATAATGATCAGTAGTGGCAGTAAATACTAATACCTAATTGAAACCTTTACTCTTATCCCACTCCCCAGTCCCTCACCTCTCTGTCTCTAGCAGACTCCAGACTCAAAAGTGACCTAACCATTGTCCTGAATGCACTGGGCAGCAATACCTCCCTCACCAAGCTGGACATCAGTGGGAACGCCATGGGCGACATGGGAGCCAAGATGTTGGCAAAGGCACTACAAATCAACTCTAAACTCAGGTGAAAACATTACAGTATTTTGACATTTCTGCTGTGGTTAAAACGTCAAAAAGTTAAACTGCTTACATTTACCGTTACATTATATGCAGCCTGACCTACTCTTTCTGTACAGGACTGTGATCTGGGACAGGAACAACACCAGCCCTCAGGGTCTACAGGATGTAGCGGCTGCTTTGGAAAAGTAAGTTATACTTCCCAAATATCTTTTTATATTCCTTTATAGTTTAAGTCATAATATTAGTCATAATATCCATTGTTGCAACCTTAGTGTGAGCGGTGTTGCATACAAGACAGCTTGTGCTGAGCATCAGGAAACTTGGAGATGTGTTTCAATATTAAAAGAGTGGAGCAGATCAGAGGAGGACCCAGGAGGCCAAACAACTGACACAGAGGCTATAACAAAGAGAAGCTGAAATGAATAGAGGCGCTGACAAAGGCAGATATTATTTTTGATGATTTCTGTCTGTCACTTTGGTTTGTGGGAAATGACACATGCGTCAAACTGAATTGGTTTCCAGGGCTCATCTGTGCATGCACCTTTCTCATCTTCTGTTTATCATATTCAGCCTAGAGCATAATCCAGTCTTTATATTGTATTACTCAATAAGCAGTTTTCATTTCTCTTGCCACTTGTTTGTGAATATGATTTTGTTTTTGTCACACAGTCAACCTGCTGTGTAATTTTATTATTCATAAATTAATTTCTTCTGTAATTCTACATATTATTGCTGCTCTCTATCGCAGTATTGTGGTCATATTTGAATAGGTTTCAACATGTACTGTTTACAAAATCAAAACCAACCTTCAGCACCCTCTCAGACTTCTCATAAATATGTATTATGTGGGGAGACCTCTATTACAGCCGCTGTAACCTTTGTAAAGCATGGACTTAAGAGCCGAGAGCAGGGGAAGCTCAACACGGACAGAATAAGACTGATTTCTAAACGCCTTTCAATCTATGGAATACAATTATAAATGTTTGTAAAATGCAGATGCAGATAATTGGAGGAGGTGTGTTCATTGTGACAATAATGTCCTGGCTTTAATCTTGTAGAAACTTCACAATTCGATTCATGCCCATTCCCATCATCGATGCCTCCCAGGCTTTGAAGGCGAATCCAGAGAAGACCGAGGACGCCTTACTAAAGGTGTGTTAGCAGGTCCCTATATTGTCTCAAGCCTTACACATTATGTATTATGGATTTTGTGGGCTAGAAAGTATGTGCTATGGCAGAGGGAATCAATCAGCATTATCCTTTGTGGTTTATTTCTGTGTTTTTCCCCTTAGATTGAAAATTACCTATACAGGAACCATGAAACCAGAAAATACTTACAAGAACAGGCCTACCGCCTTCAGCAGGGCATTGTGACCACAACCACACAAACGGTTTGTTTGCAAATGTTAGTTAAGGATAACTAAACTTCGATATATTAAGCAGCACCAGATAATTATTGTTATTTATTTCATCTAGGTTATTGACAGAATATGTGTAAAGGTCCAAGACCATTTGAACTCTTTGAGAAACTCAGAAGCAGATGCAATAGTGGAAGATGTGAAATACGCTGAAAACCTCATTAAGGATGCAAGAAATTCAAAAACTGTAAGCAAGATTTATTTGGAAGGTGAATCTGCCAACCCAGGTCCCCACACCTTTGCTGTGATTAATGTTTATTTGCCTTTGTCTCTGTAGCTGCTCCCTAACCTGTACCACCTGGGCTTGTCTTCTCGAGAGGAGGTCAACAGCTCTTCAATGGGGCCCATTCAGGAGAAACTGCAGTCTATGGCCGGAGAGGTCACCACAGTTATGGACCAACAGCTTCAAGTAAATAAATATGAGATATTGTTTAGATGGCTTTTATGGCACTTTTATTATTATTATTTATTAACTAACTTTTATTATTGTGTCTTGCTAACTAACCTTGCCCAAGGACTACAGTTGAAAATTAGCTTTGGAGCAAGAAATGGCACATTAACAGAAATGTTCATTAATTTGCGCTGTCTCTGTTCAAATAAATACAATTCAGAAACAGAAAATTCACATTATAAGTTACATTTTTAGACTGCTCACACTAAGTTCATCTATTATATACAGACCTTGTTGGAGTCTATGGTGGATGCAGCCGAGCGCCTTTGTCCACACGTGATGAAGAGGAGTAACCTTCGTGCGGAGCTGTTGAAAGCTAGTTCATCCAAAATGCTTGTTCCCAAGAGTTTTGTCACTAGAACTCTTTTGGAGCAGTCAGGAGTCGACATTATCAATAAAATCAGGTGAGAAACATGTAAATCTGTTAAATCTGAAGTAGTAGTTTTTGGACAATAATTATATCCTCTTCTTTATTTAGTGAGGTAAAGTTGAGTTTGGCATCATTCTTGTCGGATCGTATTGTGGATGAGATTTTAGAAGCGCTTTCTACATCGCAACATACACTGGTAACTATATCTTATAATAAAAGGAAAAATTGTATTATATACTTGGGTTTTTAAACTGTATGCATAGAAAAAATGTTTAATATTGTTTTTTGCAGGCAGACCATTTGGTGCAGAGAGGTC
>KN482253.1:39463-71784 GCA_000787095.1 Periophthalmodon schlosseri | reverse complement strand
TGTCCCAGAGGAGAAGGTCCCTAAACGGGCCTCCACTGAGATTTTGGAGGGGGAAAGACTGGATGACTTGGAGACCTGCATGGTAATAGTTTTATGAGATTTAAAGTGGGTGAAGATATCACAATATACCTGAATGGGTAATAATCAATTTGAAGAGTTTTTGTTTTGTTTTTGAAATGTGATTATGTAATTTTGAATTTTGTTGTTTAAATATTTACTTAAACCTCTTATGCAAATGCAAACTTGACTTCTCTCTTGTATGATTATGCCTGTTATGTTTTATTTTCCTTTACTTTTCTTTTGTACCTACTTTGCTCCTTGGAGACTCTTTGCTGTACCAGTGTAAGTAATTCTGCACTGTCGCTAATTCTTTTCAAATTCACCGCTTTATCACTGGCTCTACTTAATTTACTATTACTATTACTTTGTGCTTGGCAATAGTCACAATCTGACCTAAAGCTAAAAGTACATAGCGCAAGTATAGTAATAGTATGAGGCTTGAAGCCCATCAGTGCCCTGTGTTATAGGAGTTGTTGCTACATTTCACTGCTTCTGACTTCAGTTGCCTTGTCTCTTGGTGCATTAACAAGTACCAAATACTAAATAGGATGAGTTTCATTTTTGTAAACATTGTTACAAATATACTTTTCAGAACAGCAATTTGTTAATAGGATAATGATTTTCATTCAGATGACTCCCAAATCCAAGAGGAAAAGCATCCACAGTAGAATGCTTCGACCAGTATCCCGTGCCTTTGGTAAATCATAACTCATGCCTAATGAGTTGATTAAGTCTTCAAATACTTTAAAGCATACAATGATGGTTAAATTTAACATGTTTTGGTTGTTTCTCCAGAGATGGAGTTTGACCTGGACAAAGCCCTGGAGGATGTTCCTGTTCATGTAGAAGACTCGGCAGTGTCTCAGCCCATGCCTGATTCAGCCTCATCCAAACAAGAGCAGAGGTCTTCAGGGGGGATGATGACCCTGCCATCTGAGGAAGAGAAGAAACTACAACACTTCACCAAACTACGGCCACGCAGGAACAAGAAAACACACTCTAGCAAAGTACCAGTACGTTCAAACTGTGCAAAAATGAAACACAATGTACAGTGTTTGATCTGACCTAACATTTGCGACTTGCAGGCATTCAGCAGTACATCATCCCAGGATGGAGAGCAGAATGGGCTTATGGGACGGGTGGATGAAGGCGTGGATGAGTTCTTCTCTAAAAAGATCACCAAACTGGACTCAAAGTAAGTACTAACTCTTGTTCCAGCTATTATTATTTTTTGTTAATTTTTTTGTTTTAGTTTTTAGTTGTTTTTTTTGTTTTTTTACTAATTTCACAAGCTCTTCTGTCGTAGACGTTCCTCAAAGAGTTCCGAATCCCATGATGGAGAGAAGAAAAAGAAGGGAGGTTTTCTGAACCTGATCAAGCGGTCCTCCAAAGACAAACCTGACAAACCGGACAAATCAGACAAGTCAGAGAAGAACCATCCTGTTGCTATATCCACCACAACGTCCTCCTCCAGTATCCCAGAAGAGCCCTCCTCACCTAAGGTGGCGCTAAGGAGCCCAGCACATGAGCCAAAGTCTCGGTACTGAGTTTTTGGGTTTGTTTGTGTTTTTTAGGATTTGGCAGAAAAGATAACAATATCATACAGAACCTCCATATTAAAGAAGTAATAACAAATTATCTTTGAACCAACCAGTTTAAGTAAGACCTCTGTTTTCCTTCAGGGACACATCTAGTCGTTCTCAGCCCGCAGACTACAGCAGCAGCTCGGACCGATCAGAAGACTTGAGGACCCCAGACTCCATGGATGAGCCGTGGGAGGGGTCAGACGGGCGAGGCAGTCCCCAGGGAGGGAAGAGGCATCCTGGGGTGCAGATGATCGGCGGTGGGCTCCTGGCTGAGATGAAGGCCAAACACGAGAGGAGAGTTCATAAGGTAAAAACACTAACTTTATTCTATTACAAGCTTTTACTACAACTTGAAATGTAAGGGGTTTGTTCACCCGTACCACAGTACAGATTATAACACCTGGTTGGCACCTGCTGTAAACTCAAGAGTTTAATGTAAGATTTTTTAAACAAGTCTTGTCATTTTTCTGTATCAAATTTTAAGTACTGATTGTAGTGAGCAGTGAAGTGACAAGAAAAAAAAACAGGCATTCAGAAGAAATAGTTAAATCCACTTGTCAAGTCTGTTTTCTTCAGTTTTTTTTTTTTGACTGCAGCTGTGACAGCAGAGCCCATCATCAGCCTGTCAACAAAACGCATTCCTCTATCATAGACTGCATTGATGAATTTGAAAGGGAGCTTCCTATATGTATATTCAGTGTCAGGTAAAATACTACAGTAGGTTAGCATTCTCGCATTAACATGAAGCATGATTGACTGTGGAAAAACACATTTTGTTCAGAACAATAGCCATTCAATTCTTATTATGTGATGACGCCCTCTTCTGGGTGTACAAGGAACAACATGGTAACGTTTTGTGTTAAGTAGTTAGCAGCTGTACTTAAGGTGACAGTCAAATTTATAACTAATCATGTTATTCTTTAAACAGATCATCATCACATGTATTTGAATATTGTACTACATATTTACATAAAAACACATATGTTTTGATCAGATTTTTTATAATCAATAGCAATCTGTTTGTCTGTTACTTTCCACAGTCTTCCAGCCCAGACAGACCTGAGAGCAATACAGCAGGTAACACATTTTATCATTCTCTAATTTTTACTTAATTTAGTGGGACAATACATGTTGTGAATATAAATTATAGTCTTGCACCAATGAAGAAACAGTTTGCGAAGAAAAGTTGAAACATGTTGAAAATTACAGGAAGTAGAGAGTAAAACATATTGATGACATGCTTGAGAAAATTCTATTAAAAAAATTGGCACAATTTACACAGAAGTAACACATTTGTTCTGATACTTTATTTCAACAATTTAAAGGTGTTTTCTTATATTTTTGTTTGTCAAATAATTTCTGTGTATATTAGAGGAGTTTTGGCCCAGTGTGGTTGCTAGGTAGGTGATGTCATGATTTCCAATCAGGAAGTCAAATGTTAAACTTTAAAAAAAATAGCCAAACTGTGTGACATTTTTAACAAAATGTTATATATAATGATCCTAATTATGTTTTAGTGAGATGAGTAGTTTGTTATAGAAACTTTAATCTTGAGCTCCACTTGGTTACATTAAGTTTGGATATCAACAACCCAATCTTGTGTTTGTTTACAGCTAAGCCACAGCCCTCCACTCCTGAAAACCGATCTCCCAGCAGTCCCATGGGTAAACCTGACTTTTCTGCAGCCCCCCCAGAAAAGCCATTCTCTCATGGAGAAAACAAGCCTGAAACGGCTCCTCGTGTTCGGGCCGCGTCCTCGTCTGGTCCCCCAGGAGGACCCGTTAGTCCTAAACCTCAAGTCCCACCAGGGGCTAAACCTGCTCTGGCTGCACGGCCCACCATCCCACAGAAACCAAGGACAACCAGTACCGGCAAGAGCATTGGTATAAACTGTAGGAAATGTTGATGGCTTCTGTCTTCTCCAAAATGTTTTAATTTATTTATTTCTATTCATGTAATTTATTAGATGAGAGCCCAGATTGTCCAAGCAGTGCATCTCCTAAAACCAATAATCGACCTTCAACATTGAAAAAAGCCCAGTCGGAAAAGGACAAAGATGAACAGAGCAATAAATGCTCCAAGGAAGGTTGGTTCAAGTTACCTATAATTACTTTGCTACTTAACTTTTCTGGCCACCTGCTTGTTGCCATCACATTAAATATAACTATCTAGCATTAATTTCATTATGGGTGTTTTTTTTTTTTTTTTTCTGAAAATACCTTCAAAAACAGGTTTTTATTATTACTGTGAACAAGGTCGCCTCTCTACGGATTTGATCTGTAACTTGTTCTGGTGACGCTACCTGCTTGTCTCTATGGAGATTAGTTTAGCCATACATTCTAGACAAAGTAAAAACATGCATGTGGGGGCTCTCCACTGGAAAAGTTACACAGCGCACATTAGTTAGTCTTACAATTTTTATCATGAAAATTTCTCTTTATTTGTCCAAAGCCAACTGTATTATCTTGTTTTTATCTCTAGTGAAGGCACCATCAGAGACTGTTCAACACTCCAGCCAGACTAACTCAGAGCAGCATGGTCCTCTCAAGCCTAAGGAGCTCTCCTCAAATGCCAAGGACAAAGGAGCAAAGAAGCCGGGCTCTGGAGAAGAAGCAGACAATGAAATTATTTTGATCTGACTGAAGGATTTTCCCTGTTGGGCCTCAGACATTCTTCCAGCAGACAAACACTAATTCAATTGTTTTTTCACCTTTACGGGGGGGTAATATGTTAAGACCATAAGCATAAGGTCATGTTGGAGGAGGATCGCCTTTGATATTAACCAACCATTACCTAGTGAACCAAACTGCATAACTGCCATTAGAGCTTCCTTGATTTTACTGTGTAAAAATGTCATGCCTCAAATACTATGTTGGAGATTCATTTGAGCAAAAAATCAGCTTGATACAAGTTTTTGGGAGCAGTTGATGAATCAAAAGGCACACCACACCATATTGTTGTACTAATCTAAATATAAATGCCTTTCTGCTGTGTTCCAGTAGCTTGCTCCCAGGGACCAACCACATCACTGTCACAGTACTGTATTTCCATATACTAATGCACTAGACCCCTGTCGTCTCTGTATCTAATACTTTGTCAAATTTATTTATGGTGTACAGATATTTTTTTCTTTATCATTATTATTTTCTGTTCTTTTGGGTTATTCAGTAACCCACCAATATGCAATTCATATTTGTTACAGAAGAACACAGGCTTTGCTGAGCATCTCAGCCCACTTTGTAGTAAGTCATTATTTAATGGACTTTCTTTTGTAGCTAACTATCTGGAGCTGGAGGGGCCTAATGACGTGTCTGCTTTGTGAGGACTACAGTGTAAGAACTTAAGCAATATCAAATCATGTAAGGCTTAGCACTGTTACTATCATTATCACTGTGGACATGATGGCTGAGTTAACGGTGTCATTTTGTCAGTGTATCATGAACACTAACTTGCTCTTAAAGATTGGTACAGGAAAATACCATTTGTAGTTTTCTCACTATTAAAACATACTGAGTTTGATTCAGTTTAAAAGCAAGACACTGAGGGAACTCCAGCCTAAAACCACACTCCACTTTTCCTCCTCAATACTTCAGGGATGTCTTTTGAATACAGAATCAAACTTTTCTCTATGGTCTATTTTCATGAGCTAAAAATCAACAAAGATGTCACTAACTCCTGTATTTTCTCTTGTGATAACCTACACGCTGCTGCGGTCTGCTCCCAGTATTGTATAGCAAATTGGATAAAATCTTGCAGTCTTTTCACTTTTCACTTCTTTAGTAGCAAAGGTCTGACTGTTGCACCTTTAGCTATGCTATGTTTTGAATGTTTTTCTATGACCTCTTAAATTTAAGAATTTGGTGTTTAGTTTGCGAATAGTACTGGTTGTGCAGTTAGTCCATTGACAATTGTTCCGTAATGGCATTAATAATATATTTGAACCAAATGTTCTGGACAATTTGGAATATCACACTTGGCTGTTCCTCTTCTCCTCCAGAGGAACAGATTATGTTTCTATCAAAATGATCATTTTCAGCTTCAGAAAGAGCACCTTTTTCCTGTTGGTCAGTGTTTGAAGTGGAGCCAGTAAAAGCTCCATAGCATTGCATCCTCTTGTGTGTGACTGCATGACTGTGTTTGTATATATGTGCTTCTTCTGTTGGTCTGTATATGGGCTGTCTGCCATGTGGACATCCCATGTGCCTGCCCCAATGTAAGTGCTAATTGTCTCATTGGTATTAAGTACCAAACTTTATGGATTTGTATAATTTGCAATTCAAAAAGGAGACCGTCGGTCCATGGTTGTTTTTTCCTTATTGTGTACATTGTGTTTATAAATTCTGAAATTAATTACCTGTATGTTTTGTTGGTGAATTCAATTATTAATGTATTGTTGCTTTTGTTAAGTAAATACTGCTAATGTTTTTTTTGTTTTTCCTTGAGTGGAAAAAAATGTGTTGCTCATGATGAGTCTCAATGAGTTTTATTTTGTCTTAGACTAATGTTCCACTAAGTCACACTGCTGTTCACATCTTTTGTGCAAATCGTATTAATTATTATTAAATTACTTTTACAAGCTTTAAACTGTTTATTGATCTTCTAATGTCATAAGTGACATGTTGTAACCACTAGAGGGCATATTTTCTGGTTTGTATGACAGCCTGGTTTTCTCCGGGGGCGGGGTTTATACAGTGAGAATATACGTGCCCCTCAGACACTGTCAGTTTGTCAAATTCTCCGCAGTTGTTCATGTGTTAGACTTGATCTGCCAAACAGACACACACAATGGACTCTGGCTTTGATAACCTAGATGCTGCTGGTTTTCTGGAAATCTGGCAACACTTTGATGCTGATGGTGAGGACATTTCCCATATAAAAACACATGAAAAGTATTGGATTTTTAGAACATTTCATATTAATTTGATTTATTAAGGTCAAATTGTATTTTCCATTTCCATGTATTTATTTATTTCAGATAATGGCTACATTGAAGGCAAAGAGCTTGATGACTTTTTCCGTCATATGATGAAGAGACTGGGTCCACAGGCAAGTAGATTTATAATTCATGTTTTTCAAGTTTAAATTTATAAAATATTCTTCATTCATTTCTTGTTCTGGTTGCGTTGTTTTGGACTGAGAAACTTATAAGGATGGGCCTTAGCTTTTATGGTGCACCCTCCATGCATCTCTTCTGTTGGGTGGAGACCGGATGATGTTAGCTGTCTAACTGAGTAGGCTGAAGCCTGTCTGTAAACAGGGAGGCAAAAGATCTTAATCTGGTTAAATATTGACCAAACACGTGATAAACATCTGTAGATGTGTCTGCTAATGGTAAGGATGCATCTTGTGTTTGAACACTTTGTGGGCAATTACACCTGGAGCAATACTATTAGTGAAGTGTTTCTGCTCCCTGGTTTACTAATGGGGCTTTTAGCAAACACAGCAGACTATAGGCCCCCTGTTGCATCAATGGGTAATCACGTAATTTCTGATCCACTTGTTTAGTAAATATGTTTTTTAATGCCTTGTTCGTTACCATTTTGTCTTTGAAAACACTTCCTCAGAATAAAAATAGACAATAGTTTTAACAATCCTTTACCATTGGTTAATCAATGGCTACCTTTTCAATTAAATAATTACAAAGCTTTGCTTAACATAGGTAGATGAAATTATATGTCAAAATATGGCAAAATGTAAACTGATTCATCAGAGTTCATGTACTTTACATCAAACCTTTATTTTAATTGTAAAAAAGTATTGATTGGTTATTTTCTGTGTTATTATTGCTCATTTTTATGTTTAATGCATTGTGTGCCTAAGATAAGGTTTTAATGTCTTGAATCTATCTCTGAGCTGCAGAGAAACAAAAAGACAGTGTCTTTGGATAATGAGCTCTGCTGTGAAACCGGACAGTCTGCAGCCAGAGCACCACATGTTATGTTATAAAAATTGACTCTGATCTATTAGTTTCTGTAGTTACAATACATTGAGATGGTGTAAAGTGATTTAGCTTTGTCAAGATATCATATGTCATATGTATATTTTAATTACAAAGTACAAACTGCAGATTGTGTGCTTTATTCAGAGATAAAACATCAACAGGAAGTTGATGAAAGTATTTGATTCCTAGACAAGATAAGGTTTGTGTCACTGCCTCTTGTTAGATTTTGATCCAGTTTTCAATTTATATTTATTCATTTAATCAGAAATGGTTAAGTCCATGTAGCTATTATGTATTATAGAACTTCTCACTGTAACTCACTCTAAAGTTAGCTTCCAATAAAAACTGAAGACCTTGGCAAATCATCTGGAGTATCCATGGAGACCAATTTTACAATTACTCACAGACTGCGTTGTTGAAGTAATGACTTTATTTTAAGACTTTTACGTCTTAAAGGTCTTGGCACCACTTTTCTTGCATTTGTAAGGGTCACACAGTGGTAGAAAATCGATCTTGCTTGTTGTGTTTGTGCAGGAGAAAGTGACAGAGGAGCGAGTGCAGAGCCTGAAGCAGCGGTTCATGTCTGCCTATGATGTCACCGCTGACGGCAAACTGCAGATCCAGGAGGTATAGCCTATAATAATATCTTATCTCCACCACTGTAGACTCTATGATACATAGGGGAAATTAGTTTACCATAGTAGCAAATTAACAATAAAACACCAGGAAAAACACTGGTAAAATGCTAAATATGCCTATGACTAATATGAAACAGGATTGGAATACTCAGGTTTTGCATAATACAAACAATCATTATAAAAAGGAGAAGCCAAAATAGGCTATAGCTGGGTTTCACACAACATCACACATGACAATTTTCCCGTTATGGGTGCCATTTTGAAGACTTTTTACTATTCAAAAGGTAAAATATTTAGTTTTGAATTTGTCATATGGCAACAATCCTACTTTAAAAAATGAAACCCATGTATATAATGAGAGGTGACTAAAACAAATCTGGTTTATCTGTAGACATCTGGTATAGTGATATAGTGAGACATCTTAGTATTGTGATATCACGGACCTAGAGACTAATAAAAATTACATACAACTTTTTAGCACTAAACATGAACTGAATGCATGAAACAGTTCAGTCCTTATCTGTCAAACCTCCAAACCACTAGATCAATATATGCCTCCTTCTTTAGGTCTTCAAAAGCCTTTAACTGTTTATGGCATGCAATGTGTTTCAACTTTTTTCAGCTCATATTTTATTCATTGTTGGTCATAAGAGGACACACTTTACTTGCAATTTAGACACTACTGGAGCAAAACAAACTCTTATAGTTTTAGCATTTATATTTGCCTGGCAAATCCAGATTGATATCTCTGTATTTTTTGTACAGAATGATATCAGTCTGGCTCTCCCTTGCCTCTCAAGCCTGGTCAAACGTGATCACGCAATCAGATCTGTTTTTTTCAGTGACACATGTAAAACAAAGGAGCTCATTGGCCACCTATGATTTACAAATAAAATCAAATTCACCTCCGATTAACAGAATTTACTGCTTTGCCCAATGATTCTGCAGAAATCTGTAATGTTTTTCAGCCCCCTGTGATGTTTTTTTCCTTTTTTTCCCTGATACGGACGACCCATGATTGTCCGCGACTGGCTAATCCACCTGTCAATCATGCCCGTTTGAAAACGGGGAGATTCACCGGTGACCAGACTCACATCTTCGTAAAGTATTGAAGAAGCTATATGTAATCAATATAAAATATGCTTACAAAGTATAAAATATTCTATATATATATATATTCTTTTAGTTGCATACCCTTTAAAAATAACTACTTTTTATTATTATGGCTGGTGTTTCAATGTTCAAACTCAATTCTGAAGGAAGGAAGTGACTTGATACTCGATACAATTTCTATACCATAATGATGTGCTCTCATACTCACTGATATACAGGGTGTCCATAAAACCTCTTTACAATTTAAAAAATGTATTACAAAGGCAATTGATAAGATATATTAATCAGACTTGTTCTTTTGTACTCAGTGGTTTCCAAAGTTTTTTTTTACCTCATTTAATACACCTCTATATAGGCACCATTAGTCGCACGAAGCACATCAAGACAGTACTGGATTATTCGCTGTAGCACAGCCTCATCAATGGTTGCAATCGCATCTGTTATCTTTTGCTTTAGTTCAGTAATATCTCGTATCTTTGTTTGATACACGACAACAATTTTAATGCTCATATATTTTTAATTACAAAAACATTGGGAATGACAGCCAAGTTGTTTTGTTATAATTTGGTGTTCTGGTTGTCAAGACAATTATCCAATCACAAAGCAGGATTATTTGGGTTGCTAACTTCTGAAATCTGAAATCCTAGTGCGACCTCTGCAACTCAGTGAGGAGGTTCTGATCTTTCACGTTAGGCATGGTCTTTTGATACTGAGAATGACAAAAATGTGTATGTGTCCTCTATCTGCAGGTTAAAGCTCTGGCAACCCAGGTTCAGCTATGATTGTACCCTTTTTTTAAAAAACCGCAAAAGCAGACTACATCCAGTTCCTTTTAAGCTTTCAGCTTTTGGGGGACATTTCCAAACCAGAGACACAAATCAGAAGGGTGGACCAGTGTGGATTCACTTTATGACAACCAAAGCTAGCCAGATGTTTCACTAATGGCATCTTTACTGGACATAGATTATATTAGACCAGAAGCAAACACCACACATCATCTCTCACGAAGACAGGAAGTCAGTGGGTTGACAAACCACAAGATCCTGTCACATCGTGCTTATGTCAGTTGTTTCTTTATTTTTAGCTTATCAATGCTTATCTCAAAGTTGATATGAGGAAATCTTTAGGCCAATCATATACGCTACATGTATTTACCATTATGACTACAGGAAAGTAATGTGTGTTCATTTTGCTCTTCTCTAATTCGATGTAGGCCGCTGCTGTCATAAAGTTGACATCACTGTTGGTGCATTGCGCTTCTTGTACTCACGGCTGTACTTTGTGACCTATAATAAATGGCTGGAGTATCATCTTGTGTTTAAATGAGATTGTGGATGGGGCCAGTTTAATTTACTAATGGAAGCCTATAGTTTAAAAGGGACACACACAAATGGGCATGTCCAGGAAGAGCAACGGTCAATTGTAAAATGCACAAGAAAAATTAACAAGGAATGACATTTGAATAAATTTAATGAATATGACATTTCAATAATTCTTCATATTGTTCTATTTTATAGCTGGCCCACATGATTCTGCCCGAGGATGAGAACTTCCTGTTAATTTTCCGCAGAGAGGCGACTCTGGACAACAGTGTGGACTTTATGAAGGTTAAACAAACGTTAATATATTCATTAAGTAAATTAATAATGCTCATAGAGTTTGGGATTGAACATTAAAACATACATTATTGGCAAAATCCGCCATATTGCTGCAAAACATCCACAAAGATGCATTAGTTGTCACTGTTTCACTGAGACCCAGAAAACAGATCACAGCAGGTAAGTTGGTAAGTGGTTTATTATAAAGGTTTTGTGGAATATTGTAAGGGCAAACTGCAGGCAGACATAGGAAAAGGTAAGTCCAAAAATGTACAAAAATCTAAAAAGGAGAGACTGTGACAAGGGTTCACTAACTGACAGAAGCAACAAACCAGCGAGGAGTGGTTCAAGAGCCAGGCTTCTTATACTGCAGCTGATGGGAGGATGGAAGACAGGTGTGCCATCTGCCAAACATGGTCACCTGTCATGCCCAGGTAAGGTGGAGACTCGGAAAGAACACAGAATGGGGGGAGAGAGGAGAGAGAGAGAGGAGGTGAAGGCAAAAAACCAGGAGCGTACCCTGACATTAGTTAAGATGATATAAAAAAGTAAACTATAGAGCTGTGCAGTCTGATAAGATCTTGGGTTACTATTGGCTTGTGTCCATGGAGATGTTATTGCTTTCCCTGGAATGTTCCTCAGTACGGCATGAAAACATATACAGTTGAAACCAGAAGTTTACATACACTGTCCGGCATGAAATCAACTTTTCCTGTTTTCGGTCAATTAGGATTACCAAAATTATTTCTATTTGCTAGAATAATGAGAGAAGGATTTTTTTAGACACATTTTCATTACTTTCTTCAAAGTCAGAAGTTTACATACAGTAAGATTACTATGCATTTAAACAATTTGGGAAAACCCAGATGATGGTGTCATGTCTTTGGAAGCTTCTGATGGTTTATTGACAACATTTGAGTAAATTAGAGACACGTCTGTGGATGTATTTGAAGGCACACCTGAAACACACTGCTTCTTTGTGTAACATCATGGGAAAGTCAAAAGAAATCAGCCAAGATATCAGGCAGAGAAGTGTATATAAGTGTATGTAAGTGTATGAAAGTGTATGTAAGTGTATGAAATCAGCCAAGATATCAGGCAGAGAACTGTGGACTTGCAAGTCTGGTTAATCCTGGGGTGCAATTTCCAGATGCCTGAAGGAGCCACATTCATATGTTCAAAACAATTATAGGCAAGAATAAACACAATGGGAATGTCCAGCCATTATACCACTCAGGAGGGAGACGGGTTCTGTGTCTCGGAGAGGAACGTGCTTTGGTCCAAAATGTGCATATCAACCCAAGAACAAAAGCAAAAGACCTTGTGAAGATGCTGGCTGAAGCTGGTAAGAGTGTGTCAATATCCACAGTGAAACGAGTATTGTGCCAACATGGGCTGAAAGGCCACTCTTTCAGGAAGAAGTTATTACTCCAAAAGAAACATAAAAATGCCAGATTACAGTTTGCAAATGCACACAGGGACAAAGACCTGAATTTTTGGAGACATGTCCTGTGTCCTGTGATGAAACTAACATTGAACTTTTTAGCCATAATGAGCATTGTTACGTTTGGAGGAAAAAGGGGGAAGCTTGCAAGCCTAAGAACACCATCCCAACTGTGAAACACAGCAGTGGCTGCATCATGTTGTGGGGTTGCTTTGCTGCAGGAGGGACTGGTGCACTTCACAAAATAGATGGCATCATGAGGAAAGAACATTATGTGGAAATAGTGTAGCAACATCTCAACACATCAGCCAGGAAGTTAAAGTTCGGGTGCAAATGAACTTCCAAATGAACAATGACCTGAAGCAGACTGCCAAACTGGTTACAAAGTGACTTAAGGATAACAAAGTCAATGTTTTGGAGTGGCCATCACGAAGCCCTGATCTCAATCCTAATGAAAATTTATGGGCAGACCTGAAAAGGCATGTGTGAGCAAGGCGGCCTACAAACTTGGCTCAGTTACACCAGTTCTGTCGTGGAGGAATGGGCCAAAATTCCTGCCAACTGTTGTCAGAAGGTTGTGGAATGATATCCAAAATGTCTGACCCAAGTCATACAGTTTAAAGGCAATGGTACCAAATACTAATGAAATGTATGTAAACTTCTGACTATGAAGAAAGTAATGAAAAATTGTCTTAAAAAAGCCTTCTCTCATTATTCTAGCAAATAGAAATAATTTTGGTAATCCTAATTGACCTAAAACAGGAAATGTTTAGTCTGATTTCGTGTCAGATACTGCGGAAAAAAGCTTTTTATAAAGTGTATATAAAATTCTGGTTTCAACTGTATATCAACACATCTGTAGCATTTTAAAACCTCCATAAGTTCATTATTGGGCTTACTGAAAATTCAGTGTGGAGGGATGACACAATCCCTATACTCTCTATACTCAATAATAAATATTAACAAAATGTTCCTGATAAAAAAAAAAACAAAAAACACATTTCCTTTTGAAGCAAGACATTTGTGACTGCTTTTTTGCACCTGTTAATTATGTGCAAATGTCTTGGTTACCTGAATGTTCTGCTTTTCTTGCGTTACCATGGACAACAAGCTCTTTACAATTCATACTTTGCAGTACCAACACACTGGGAATCTTCTGCGTGTAGTGTGTATGGCAGAATGTTCAGCAGTTACCATGGTGACACAATGCACACATTAGCAAACACTGCCAAAAAAGTTTTAAGATAGTCTGAAATCTCAAGAAAAAATACAGATTGGATCTGAACAACACATTTTCAGGAACATGTGATCAATACGAGCATTCATGGTCCTGTTTAGGTGTTTTCTACAAAAAAGATGAGAGTGACTAACTAAAAAGGTTAGGACAAGAGGGACTTCATTAACAGCAGAAATCAGATCACCTGTTGTAGTCCAGCTACATCAGTTATTTCTGATCAGATTGTGTTAAAACTAAATATCAGATTAAAATCTAACAAAGCCTCAGACAGAGCATGCCTACAGTTAGCATCACACCCCCAGGGAATGTTGATGACATCACCTGCAAATCAATCTGCACTGGTCTTATGTTTGACTTGACTTTTTTCACTAATAAATGTAAAATAAATCTTAATGGCAAAAGTACCTAAAATGGTATCATTCATAATTTCATTAAAACAAAATGTGGGTGTTATACTTGATGTGTCTTATTTATACTTGGTAGATTTGGAGGAAGTATGATGTTGACTGCAGTGGATACATCTCTGCTCAGGAGCTCAAAGTAAGAGTTTGTACAAAATCAACTTGTTTGTGCAAAATTCATATTTAGTTTTGTAATATACTAATTCAGTTTCTCTTTACTCTCTTAGGCATTCTTGAAAGACCTGTTCCAGCAGCACCACAAGGAAGTGCCATCTGACAAAATGGATGAATACACAGACACTATGGTATGGAGGATGGTCACAGTAACTTATGCATGGCCACTTTTCATAAAATGAAACATAATCTAAACTGTCTCAATCACAGATTGCCACTGATATATTGTTTCTGTTTCAGATGAAAATCTTTGACAAGAATAAGGATGGATGTTTAGATTTAAATGATTTGGCAAGGTATCTATGACTTGGTGATAGGCTGCAAGTCCTTTATGTGCCTATATATTTTAAGTTTGTAACACATTTTTCTTTAGGATCCTGGCTTTAGAAGAAAATTTTCTGCTGCAATTTAAAATGGATGTAAGTTGTAGTTTCACATATAATTGAAAGAATAAAAATCTTGATTCACATGAATGTCCCTTTTCTTTGCAGGCCTGCAGTAAAGAGGAGAGGAAGAGAGACTTTGAAAAGATATTTGCGCATTATGATGTTGTAAGTGATCAGATGCAGACATTTATCTCTTGTGTTGTGTTACATGCTGCATTGTGAGGTGCTGGACATAAACTCAGTACATTACACGCAGTTAGCATTATTAGCCGAGTTACTTCCCCTATTAAACTAAAATACATTAACAGCCTATTATATTGTCAGCTCACTCCTGAAGCTAAGACGCTAATTCTTTTGAAGGCGTTCACCACACACCCATTCAATCATCCCAGTGCTAATACTTCCTTTTACCATGGACAAAACATGTTTTCTCTTGTAATACATGCACAATATGAAATATTAATATGTGTTATTATTATTTATTTATTTACACAGAGTAAAACAGGAGCACTGGAGGGCCCAGAAGTGGATGGCTTTGTCAGAGACATGATGGGACTGGTCAGGGTAAGACTAAGAGTCACATAAATATAATCCTAGGTAGTGAGCTAGGCTTGTATGGTGGTTAGTGAGGGTTGTGAGTTCAAATCTTGGGTCATATATGCTGCTGGTCATTTATTGCTATGGGATACTTCCACATCTCTCTGGAATTAAAAAAAAAAAAAAAGAATGAATTTGACATGAGTGAATGATGTTATAACATTAAGTATTTAGTCACATGACTCTAGGTGAATCATGTGACTAAAAAGATGCATCAGTGCTTCAGGTCTTAAATCCCTTGTCAGTTGTCCCTTGTCAAAAAGTGCCATTTATGTACCATCGATGTTATTATTGTCAGACATACCAGCAATGAAGCTCTAGCTACTTGTGACCCCTAAAGGTTTAGATTGGATGCAGTTCATGCATGAATTAGTATTATACATATTATGGGGCTTACAAAATCAGATATAGTTCTTAATAATTATATCAATTAATTGTTTTTCAGCCCAATTTGACTGGTCCTGACCTGGACAAGCTGCGAACTGTAATGCTGCGTCACTGTGACGTCAACAAAGACGGCAAGATACAAAAGAATGAGCTGGCCTTGTGTTTGGGAGTGAAGCTAAAGCTGTAGCGCTTTAAAGTCTAAAATACTGATCAGTATTTATGAACCAAATCTTGATTAATTATTGTCCTATTAAATGATAAATGACTGTGTGCATGTTATGATCATATTTGATTTGTATACTATATGTAGCAACAGTGGCTTACTAAGTTATTAAGTTTAGCCATGTTTGTGTTCTTATTTTATCCAAATGTGAAAAAATAAAATGTTGAAGCTTTAAATATGTTTAAATATGTGTGCAATATTAATGTGTTTGGATTAACCTCAAACATTCTGAACACAACCCAAACAAGGGCTGTAATGTTATTACTGATGCCAAAAGATAGAAATATGTGAATGATGAAAATTAGTTAAAGGAAAAAACAAATGTTGAGGTGCTATGTACCAGACATGGGCATGTGAAATTTAACTGCTGATGTGAATGTACTGTACAGACAACATGCTGCAGACTGGGCTCTTGTTTGCGGTGCCAGAATGGAGACAAAATCCCATTTAAGTGGCTGGACCCTCTGGCCACTAAAAGGCAGCTAATGGTGTGGATGTAAAAAGCTTTGGTCCACCACAACTACAATGTGTACTTTGAGCTCTGAGACCTGTAACTGTGATCCTGTTGCACATGCACTATGGGTCAGTCATAAGATAATGCACAATATAAGAGACTTGACAATGTTTATCATTGTATTCTGTGTACTCAAACAGTGTACAGTGGAGCGTCAGGGCCTTATTGACTTGAGTGAGTGGATGTGACCACAGCAGCTGCTACAAAACAAACAAGATATCCTCCTCCCATAAAAGATGAGGGCTCTGTGCCTCATGTACACTATACTGTTATTGTCTCATTCTGTGTATAAAAAGTAAACATTTGCCATTTGACTTTTAATGGTCAATATTCTTAAACATTATCTTGATAATATTTAAATATATTTTACAATTCCAATAAAAGCATGTATTTTCAGTGCAGTTCTGTAGGCTTTGAGCTGGTGGATTTGGAGAAAATGACACTCCTTAATGTGGCTGTTTACTAAAAATGAAAAACAAATAAATCCTTATGTATGATCTAAGATTTATTCATGAAAATTAAGACGTCAAGGAGTCACTGGAGGAAGATTACACAATAGTGCCCTCTAGCGTTCAATTAGCGTTCTGTCGTCTACAGTGGATTTTAGCAAAATGGCAAAAATAAAGGAGACTGTTTAAGGAGTAGAGGGAAAATTTGAATGCAATTTTTGCATTGAGTAAATTATTACCTAAACCTAAAAAACATGGGCTAATATTTTTGAAAAAAGTTTGAAAAAAAAAAATTGTAGCGGTAGAATCACTTAAATTTGTTGTAAAAAGTACTGCCTATGATCAGTTGGGCCAACAAAAATTAAAGGCCACATCTAGACACTAGACACCACTGATCTAGACAAATATTCTCTTTGTGTTAACTACTGTTACTTAGGGTTTGAAAATCCATGTCGATCAAATCCGTTTTGTGTTTTTTCACTTAATAAACAAAAACAATTCCTTTTTTCATTTTTGAACAAATGAAGCATGCATTTTTCACTTGAAGACGTTTACGACGAAGTTTGAAAATATGGAAAAACCATAAGCTTGGCCAAATTAACATAAATTAATCAAGATAAATAAGTATATAATAAGTAAAAAATAAAAAAGCATATTAAAAAAATTAAAAAATCATGTTAAAAAAATTAATTAATTAATTAAAAGCCAAAACAAAAAATAAAATACTGTAAAGCTAACCTATCCAATCAAACACCAGGCAATCCCAAATGCACCAGCCACATTCAGGGTCAAGCCTCCAGACCTACTGACCCTCCATAGTCCTCTCTCTCTCTCTCTTGCTTTATGGCGGTGCCCTTCATTTGCTGACAGAGTAAACAACAAATAATAAGGTGTTGTAAATTGTAACCCTTAAAATGCCCTGTGTGCCCTTTTAAAAGCTACATGTCTTTCTTTTCTCCTAGGTGAAGTGGAATATCTCTCTGCTGAAGTGTCAATGCTAAATGTTGCTGTAGTAAATATAATGTGCAGATTATGGATGGTTATGGTCACCGGTTTCCATGGCTTCATCTGAACACCTCAGTGACCTTTACATTCAAAGGTCAGGTGAGTGAATATATAGGAGGTATTAAAACGTGTGCGGGTTAAAGTTGGTGCCATCCAAATGTCAACTTGCTATTATCAGTAAACAGATTAAACTGATCTGTCTTGCATCTGTTACATTACAGATGTTTTTAATGCTCAAAATACCTTGAAGAACATGTATTTTTATTATGAGCAGGTTCACCCCTCCACAGATCTGACCATTAACGTGGCCTGGTGGCGTCATCTTCTGTGTCCATGGAAAGTGATAAGTTAAGTTCAGTGCCACATGTGGAATATTCAAGGCAATATTAACAGGCAAACTATTTTATTTATTTATAAAAATCTGAATAAAATCAGAATTGCAGGTTATTTTTAACTTGCACATATCTTCTCTATTTTAGTGTAAGAATCATTAAATGTGAAGTGCGTCATGCCATCACTTTAAGGTCAATTTATGAACAAGGTATAATAGAGCATGTGTTTAAACTGTGCTGCTATGTAAATAACACCAGGAGTGTAGTCATGGTGTTTTCTTATAGCTGTCCCCTTACTTGCGTCAAAACTTTGAGGTGCTACTGTGAATTTCCATTTTACAGACCAAATGCTTAGACAACCAGAACAAACAGACAGAAACAAGGTGGAGCACTCACAATCTGCACTCAAGTTTAAATGCTTAGTTAAAAATAGTAATAGTCAAGTACAAGTGGTAGGGTTGACCAACAAGTGGCGTAGATTGTAATGAGCCTCTAATTGTTTCCGTTTCCTGTTGCCATTTTGAGGACTTTTGACTGTTCAAAAGATAAAATACATTAAAATGTGTACATTTGAATTTGAATTGCCATTGACTGGACTAGGTTCTATAAGGATGTTGTACAAGCTGCCCATACAACATGTCATCTTTAACTCTAATTTAAATCAAGAAAATATATGGGGTTTTTTTCATATCTCATGTGACCCCACTCACAAATATGTGCTTTATGAGCTGTAAAGTCGCAATATTGTGTATTATTCAATGTACTTGTCCACATCTCCAAGTACTCCAAAACTCTAAAGGCTAAAAATAAAGTCATAAATCAATATTTTGTTTATTTTTCCATAGGTTCTTCCTTCAAGTGGCTGCCATATGTCTACACTGAGAAGTTCAAACAAACCCACTGATGGACCATATACGTCCTGTCTGCTGCTGCTCTGTGCCTGGGCCTCCTGCTGCAGACATGTGGAGCACCTGATGACCCTGTCCTGTTAGAGTACATGGACCATTACTTCACTTTTGCCAACTTTTAGAAGGGTCCAAAAGGGATTGTGCTGCTATATTGTTCCTGTGCCACCCAAGGAACTGGAGCTGGTGTTGCAGCTCATGTACGATGGCATACGGCAAATAAACTAGCACTGAGAGATTTGTGGTGACCGCACAAGACGTTCAAGCTGATGACCAACTGCTGCTCACTGTGGAAATGAAAATAAAAGTGGGCACCAAGAGGAGCACATATTCAGGATGGTCAAAAGGAAGCACTAAGGCTAAGGCACTAAGGCCACAGAGTAAATGTAAGGCAGGGTATAATCGGTATTTGATTGGGTGTATTTGAAATGGTACAGAAATCTTATAATAATAATGATAATAATGTATTTGATTAATACAGAGCTTTTTGGACACTCAAAGATATTTCATTATTAATTCACTCCACTGGTGATGATAAGCTACTACGATAGCCACAGCTGCCCCGGGGTAAACTGATGGAAGTGATGCTGCCCCTCCGACCACCTTTCATTCATGTGGGCTACAAAGTAGAAAAGGTTTCAGAGGTAGTCATCTGGACATTGTCTTTAAAGTCAAGATGTTTCGGCTCCCGGAGTCGACTGTAAAGGTGACCAATCAGAAGCAGCTTTAAGCAGCCGTAAAGACTTTCCTGATATTTCATATCATATTCTAGACCATGTTCATATGGTTTAGCGCTGACGCGCTCGGATGAAGTTCAACAGCGACAGCCCGCTCAGGTTCCAGAAGTTACATGAATTATTTCCATATACTGAAAAAAATCAAATATTAAGAGTTCAAAGGCATCGCGGAGTCAAACCAGCTGCGTGGTTATAATATCCATAACATGGCTGTTTTAAGTCCAAAAAGGCAAAATTCTGCGAAATGTTTTAATAGCTTCGTAGTTTATAAAGTTTCAGAAACTAATTTTAAATAGTATAAAATTATAGTCTAGATTTTGTGGTCGTTGGTTACCACGTAGCTAATTATCCCTGAACAAGCTTTCGAACTTTTAATATTCATTTTTTTTCGAAAAGTTAATGAGAAAAATGAATGTGAAATTTTGTTTCGGAACCGCAGGGTGGACTGTCACTGCTGAACTCCAGACTGGCTGTTTGAACACACGAGGGAATATGCAGATATATAGCCTATTTAAGTGTATATATTTTAGGCCTATATTTATTTATTATTTTGATCAAGATGTCGGCTCACACTGTTTTTCTTATTTTATTTTGGGCACAGGTATGGATTTGTATGAGTGTATATTGTTTTTACGTTTCAATCTGTGGGTTTCAGAATGATAAAATATAAGACTGTTACCATAGCAATTAACAATTTATAAAACAATGGTTATACATCGTTATTTGGCGACTCTTTTGTGATGGGAGAACAAACAGATGACTACAGAAGGACTGACATGCGTTTGGAGTTTACAGATCGCTAAAAACACGTGAGCGCTGCGATAGTGGACACAGCCATCTGCTCGCTACTTATCCTAAGTTTTTATCAGTTTGATCTTACAAATATCTAAATACTGTATAGTAAAGTTGAACCGTATGGTCTACGTACATCTGACTGTGTGAAAAACTATAAATGCTTTGTGAAATTATAACTTTATTAGCATTTTAGGCGCACATAATTTAAAAAGTGTACAAGAATGAACAGTTTTCTCTCTCTTTTTAGATCATTGGAGCAGACCAATTCACTTCCTGCCCCCCACACTGTTAACCTCAGTGTGCAGTTTGAGGCCTGTTTTTATGAATGTGATTTCACTTTGCTGTGTGGCCTGACCACTCCAGTACCAACACCAGCAGGTTCCTGGGCAACATTCCCACTGTTGACTCACTGCTTGTACCAGGACACCTTTTCTTTATTTAGAAATGACTGTGAAACCACAGTTTCAAGTGGCACTGAGAGTCTCCCAGGACGAGCACTGTATGAAGTTAAGGCATAATAACATAGAGTTTCCACTTTCTAAATTTTATGTCCTGATTGTAAGCAGTAAGTTTGATAAAATGAGTATACAATCTTTGTATCCCTTAGAGGTAACACTAAAATGTGGACAAACACTTTTTATGTTATCCATTTTCCTTCTTGGGTGGTCATCATCCCTCACCAATGTTTTGCATATGTTGGATATTTTTGTTTAGCATAAGTACACTGTGACTAGATTCACCAAGGATCTGTCATCTCTTTGGAGATGTTATTGCATTCCCCATAATATTCCAAAGTTTGTCTATGTAATTCCTCAGTCGTCCAGGTAGGGTCTAGTTGACAGACTTCAATTTCCTTTTACTATATTCCACAGTATGGCATTAAAAGGTATCTTGCATTTATTTCATCATGCTTGTTTTTATTGCTCAAAAATACATACACAGCAGGGTTGCCTTTCCATACATCTAACATGTAACCTGACCGGGTGGTGTCAGCTGTTTAATGCCACACTGTGGAGGAAGGAAGAGGAATAACATCTTCATGAAGACTATCGGAGGTGGGTGACCCTTCTCCAGAACAGCTGTAAGATCTACATTAAATATTTAATTAAGCAAATACCATTTGGCATGTGACATGACCGACAACATAGTTTTCTGCATTATAAAAACTGCAGTGTCTGTACCTGTGTATGTTCTGGTTTAAACAGGGCTATAATAATAGCACACATTTTATAAGATACCTCTGGATTTCCTTTTGCCTTTTCCTTTTGCACCTGCAAATAGCACACTTGAATCAGACCACCTAAAAATAAGCCAAAGCTTTAAACACAGTGAACGGTCGATAAAGTTTCAACATGTGGTAAGCACCTTCAGGTGCGTGAGAGCTTCCTTTTGTGTCGATGCAGGCACCATGGGACACATTCCCTTGGTGCACTGCTGCACCTGCGCAGCTTTTGCACCATATTTTTAATAAATTTACTTACTAAGTGCCATTTGAAGTATATATCACAAGACAGCGTCTCATTATATGCTTACTCTCATTGATTACCGATAGTAAAACATTCATGCTGGGCTGTGTGTCCACAAGGGAATGTAGACTCGACTCTCAACTCCAACAATTTTTATTGAATGTCACTCCCTCTTTACCCCCATTTCACACTAGTTTTCTGTTTTGTAAATCCATACAGCCAAAAAAACAAAACCAAAAAACAAAACAATTACATGTGAATATGCAAGTAAGAGACACATTTCATATATATATTCTACAGACAACATTCCAACCTTTAAAGGTATGATAAAAATCTGACCCATCCTGATCTCTGTCCTGAAGATAAAGCCTCTTTCTCAGCACATATTGTGAGCGGTGTCAGTCTCCCATGGAGCTGAATGAATAAACCACATTTTCCACTTTGTTTCTATTTTCGGAAGCACTGACTTCACTCAAGGGAATAAAAGACTTTTACTTGTGACCTTAAATGTAGGGGATCGAGGAGCGGGGTCATAGGTCGGCAGCCAGTCAATCGGGGGTTATATGAACCGCAGTCATATGGGACAGAAATAACTCCTGAGCGCATAGTTTGCTAAATACAATGAGTCTGTTATCACTGTGTTAAAAATATATTCATGTTGATAAATTTACAACTGTGCAAATTTACTACTGTTGTTCTACTAAGAATTTTGACCATTATGGACAAAAAAATACAATACTTACTAAATCTGTTTTTAGTTAAAACACTATTTCATTAATGAATTCAAAACACTATTTGGACATAAGAATAGATTAGGAATGTAGAGCAAGAACTTCATGATCAGAAACCAGTCTCGTAAGTGCTAATCTTGGATACATTTAAAAAGAGTTTCTCATGGCAGCACTGCAGAAAAACAAAACAAAACAAAAAAACAAAAAAAACACACTGACCTCATCTAGCACAAGGTAAAATAAAACTCATCTTTACATTTGTCACTTCCATCTGTATCAGGACCCACAATGAAAACCTCATCTTTCATCCTCTTCCAACTTTCTGTGTCTTCCCACATTCCTTCCTATTTGTCGTCATAGCGCCCATAGACCACTCCTCTATATAAGGCAGTCTGCTCCTAAGCCTCAGCCACACTGACAAGGAGATCCCAACCCGCTGCTTTTACACAGACAAGACGAAGAGGAGTAACTCTGAACTATTGGAATTACACAAACTTAACTATTTTCCTTTTGAAGATAATTTATTATTTTGATGAAGATGTCGGCTCACACTGTTTTTCTTACTTTATTTTGGGCACAGGTACAGTGTGAACTTGTATAAGTGTATATTGATTTTACATTTCAGTCTATGGGTTTCAGAATGATAAAATATAAGACTTTTGCCACAGTAATTAACTATTTAAAATAAAATATTATATCTTATATATACAAGGAAATGTAAGATGAAGTTACTATTCATTTATATCTATGGATTTCAGCCTCTTGTTACATGTGACCATTTGTGGAATTTTCACTCTTTAAAGGATATAATATTTAGTTTTAAATTGTTAATTTCTATAGCAACAGACTTAGTTTTTTATAATTCTGAATGGCATGGATTTCAATATGCAATTATGTTAACATATTGGAGTTGAAAGATATGCTAAAAATAACTATAGAGCTCTTTTCCACATGCAAAGTTATGGATGCCTGCTAAAGTTATACTTCATTTCTGTGCTAATACTTCATTCAATTCCCCTTTTAGATGTGCACAATGGCATGGTCCCAGATGTGTCCACGCACATGCCAGTGCCCCAACGAGCCTCCCATGTGTGCCCGCGGGGTGCAGCTGATTTTGGACGACTGTGCGTGCTGCCTCGTGTGTGCGCGACAAGAAGGACAGCCCTGCTCTGACCTCTACCCCTGCGATACACACAGAGGGCTGACCTGTGACTACACCATGGACAAAAAGACTGGCATATGCACCTGTGAGAATCTGAACATTTCTGAGCTTAACATAAGGTGAATTTCTCATCATTATTTGATGCCTAATTGACCACTTCTGTGTTTTCTGCAGCTCATGGTGGGCAGGTGTGCGTTCTGGATGGGGTGGTGTATCAGAATGGTCAGATCTTCTTCCCCACTTGTAAATACCAGTGCATTTGTCGAGACGGTCAGATTGGCTGTGTGCCCCAGTGTAATGTGGACGTGATGCTGCCTGGACCAGACTGCCCCATGCCCAGGCGGGTGCATGTCCCAGGAGAGTGCTGCGAGAAGTGGGTGTGTGAGCCCCCCTCTGAGGCCAGTGCTCTGGGAGGCTTTGCCATGGCTGGTGAGAGAAAAAAATTCTCTTTGACAAATATATCACGAGTGTGTCGGACAAAAAGCGTAAAGGTTAGGTACACTCCTCTGACCTCTTTAGTGAAACGGGAGAAACAAAGTAAAGAAAAACAGTGAAAACTTCAAACAATAAAATCTTTGTTAAATATTATTTCAGAATACTTTTCACCTTTTTTACTGAAACCTTGGAGAGAATTACATGTGATCCCACTTTCTATAATTGTGACGTTTAAATGCTAAATTTTGTAGATTTTGTATCTAAGTTCCCTTATTTTTTACAGCTTATCGTCAGGAGGAGACGGTAAGATTTGACGGCTGGGACCCAAGCCTAAACTGCATTGAGCAGACCACAGAGTGGGGGGCCTGCTCTCAAACCTGTGGGATGGGACTGTCCACCCGAGTGACCAACAAGAACAGCCGGTGCGAGATGGTGAGGCAGAGCCGCTTGTGCATGGTCAGGCCATGTGGGGACCAGCAGACTCAGGAAGCAGTGGCACCGTTCATGCCAAAGGTACCTCTTTGTCTGACTTGTCTTTAAACGTGAATATAATCCAAATGTATTCTTCAATAATCTTGTATAATGCCCTTTCAGAGAGGCAGTAAGTGTCAGAGGATGGTGCGTAGCGAGACTTCCATTCATCTTTCCTATAAGAACTGCACCAGTGTCCAGGCCTACAAGCCCCGCTACTGTGGCACCTGCACCGACGGGCGCTGTTGCACCCCCCACCGGACCAAGACGGCCCTCCTGGACTTTCAGTGTGCCAATGGTAAAACCAGCAGGAGGCCAGTCATGCTAATCCTCACCTGTGTCTGCCACAGCCACTGCCCCAGAGACAATGCAGAGTGGAACACACTCGTCTTATAGTTTTGAGCATATATGACATGTTAGCAATGTCCTTGTTTTACAGGCCTGTAGAGACCTATTTACAAAAGAATGATTTTCACTTAAAATCACCTTAGTCCTCTGTTAAATTTCACAGCACTTAAATAATGAACAGATGTTTTTCAAGAACTTATGACAAAGAATCTTGTGGTCTTTGCTGACTGAGCAGTGGTTAATCATTGTGGCTTTGAAATAATTACCCTGAAAAGAGCAATGGAAGAAGACTGTAGCTGCTCTGAGCTAAAGAATCCTGTTGGAAAATTTCCAACTATGAGAGACATTTTTGACATAACTGAACTGTGTTCTCTGACCTGGTCTGAAGCAATGCTTGGATCATGAAAGTGGTCTTTGTTGTACCGTGGACATGGTGTAATTTCTAACATGTGTATGTAACTGTATTCTCAGTGTCAAACGTGTCATATCGGGGTGTTAATTACATGTTTGAGAATGCAAAGTACTTTAGACGTGCTTTTAACTAACGTCGGAGAAGTGACCAAACAGTGACAAAGATTTTGTAAATACTTGCTGTATAGTTCAAGTGTGCATTAAAATGCACAGTTTATTATTGAAATGTAAGAGTAGTGATGTAAATATTCTAAAACCTGCACAATCTTTGTGTAACTGTAATAAATTTTATGAAACAAACGTTTATATGAGGGTGTTATGATGTCATGATTTTATTTTTGATACAGCTTGTCACATCAATCAAGTCTGATAGAGCGAAAAATACATCTACATAAATATATTATAATTCATGTTAAGGGCCTTTTTAAATACATATAAATTGGTAATTATTATATAGACTAAGTCTAAGATACAGTGTAATCTTATTCAAAGAGAGACATCTAAATTACTTTATTGTATTCACTCAACATCTATTCTGGGCTAATTCTCCTTATTGGGCAGCACTGCAGCTTGTTCACATCATCACAGGGTTTTCCATTGAACTGTCAGATGGACATGAACAACCTCTGACCTCTGTCTGAAGGGCCCTACCTGGGAGGTCACTTCATAAACCATATTATTCCCTGTGGAAAAGTTACTGCTTCTAAACTAAGCTTCAGCGGAAAGATGAGCTCATCTGCAATACAACACTGAGTGTGGTCCTCTCATCTGGACACAGCCTCCTGAGACAATATGTAGAATCTGAATCAAATATTTTTATTATATTTATCACATTGTTGTTGTTTTTTGTTTTGTTTTTTTTCTAAAGTATAAAATGTTAATAGAATATTACATATAAAAATCTCATACCGAAAGGAAAAAAAAAAAAAATGCACTTAACAAAAACAATGAATGTTAATGTGACAAGCAAGAACAAATGTGTTAAACAGCACTACCCACTATGGAGGGTTGGGAATTTTGCTCCCTCTATGCTTCTTGAATGTGATGTACGGCAGGCTTTATGAAAACACAACACAAAAAATAAATGTAAAAATAAATACTTTTTAAAAACTATTCTTTTTTGTACCATCTTGTTCTGGGACAGAACAGCAGAAGACCAGTGAATGAATTAACTGATCACATGTTCATTTATGCCCAGTCATAATCTAGATTCTATAGAAGCTATGCATGATATTATATTGTTTATTTACAAAAATATTGTTTCTCAAAAATTACATAATATAAAATGACCATGACAAACACTATGGCAACTACTAAGAAATCTGATCTGCTTTTACATGATGTCCAGCCTTGTACATAGTTCACAAATGGTTCATTTGTATTTCTATATATAAACAGGAAGAGTTCTCCTTTGAAGTTACACTTAGTCATACACAACAAAACAATCCCATCCAATGGATGGACGATGAACATGAGCCCCTGCTCATAGTCTACACACACCAAAACTCTGTCAGGAAACTTTATTTTTGTTAAGGGGCAGCCCACTGGACATTCCATAAAATTATTGTACCTTACAACCCATCTCCTGTGTGTTTTTGTACTGAAAACCATTTCCCCACGCAATTTTGTATTAACTACTCCTATTGTGCAGCTACTGTTACCAACATTGGGGACATCATAGTAGACTCTTCCAGTGGAGAAGCCACAGTGTGGAGGGAGAGGTGAAAAGGTGTACAGTACATTATTATGCCAAATGTACACGTTTTCTAATCTCTCTGCTTCATCAGTGTCCTCTGTCTTTATCACTCTTGGTGCTGCTTGCTTTTTTTTGGTTTTCTTTGTTTTCCTTGAGTTTGTTATCTTTATGTAATGTACATCTTTTTCAGACTGGCCCTGATTCTCATTATTGGCACACAACACACACACTTTGGTCTGGTCACAGCTGGTCTCTTCTAAAATTCTGTTGTGCTTTGGGCACATCTTTTGCTGCAAGTTTGGCACAGGATCAGTGAGTGTGTGTGTCTTTAAAGAGGACACTCTGAGGTGAGGCTTCAGGTGATTCTTACAGAAGGATGTCAGACACACCAGGCAGGTTTGAGCTGCTCTGCGTCGGGACTCAAGGCAGCAGTCACACAGCACGTCCTCCGGCCCGTTGGGCTTTTCACTGTCGCTTACAACATAATCCTGTTTATAACTGTCCACGATGTCTCTGAACAAAGTGTTTACATAGAGTTTCAGGGACTTGTTGAACTTCCGTTTGCAGAGTGGGCATTTGCACACCTCTCTGCCTTCCCAGTGCCGCCGGATACAGCCATCACAGAAGTTATGTCCACACGGGAGAGACACTGGGTCACTGAAGATATCCGTACAAATGGGACACTCAAACTGTTCTTCACATAAGGAACTGCTGGCACTGGCCATAACTATAAAACAAACAACCCTTAACTTTTAATTAGAACCTAACAAATGTGTTCCATAGTAATCATAAACAAGCATTAGCCTTATATTTGTCATGTTAAAAACAAGCATATAGCATTAATTATGACAACAAGAATTTCAAACTAAAACAGTGTACACATCTAAGTCGGAAGCTCACCTTTGCTGTTTCTGTTCTGTTTTCTGCACAAAACTCAACAGTGCTTCGTTGAGAGAACTTTAGTTTCATTTCTCTCTAAATGATTGTGTGATGCTCCTCCTCCATTCACACATTTTAAGGTTTATTTTCAGGACTATTGCCCTCTATAGGAATCATCAAAGAAATACAACTAATTTAGAAATCTAATATGAACTGTTTCAAAAGTATGATTGTTTCTAGACTAAGGGAATGTAGTTTCTATGTTTGTATTCTGTTTCCTGTCTAGCAACATTGTGGCTCTGTATCTAAATGATCTAAAACTTACCGTTTCTATTTACACTTTACAAGATACATTTGACTGTCAAAAATATTATTTAATCAAGTGTAGCACTCAATAACGTTATGCATTACATACCATAATTAAAAAGGAAGCACAGGTTACTATTCCTGTGAGGAAGTAAAAAGCTTTATGTTGACAATACTGAATGCTTTGTATTTCTTTTTTTTTTTCAAATAATAAATTAGAAGTTACATCCAGATAGTTACTCTCATAATTATTCTTACTTAAGTAGTTGTTTCTGCAAATACTTTCAGTACTTTGTACTTCTACTTACATATTATATTGAAGTAACAGTACAACTCTTGTCTATCCTCTACACCTCTGAAAACAATACAAGCAAGAAGAACGATCACTTAGTTTGTTCTTGCCTTAAAGCTACCATCTATAAGCTTATTTGATATTTTTTTACCAGTAGATGACAAATATGAAAACTGTTCCCCCCTCCCCCTCCCGGCCTTTGTTCAAGCTCACCTGTGCTCTCTGGTCTTCTTCTGTCAGGCCAACATAGGCAGCATCTAGTGGTAGCATCATGTTTATGTATGTATTTAACTATTGCAACTGCCTCTGCCTATGGTACACTTAAATATGCCTATCCACTTTAATGACACTATTAACCTCTGTGTGTTGTATGCAGCAGATAAAATTAAATGTTTCCAGTTTATAAAAATGTCATTAATTAAAATCCCTAGATTCTATCACCTTCCATAACACGCATTTCCCTTTATATTTGTTTATTTGTTATCAAGGTCATTACCACAACAAAGAACATAGGTAACGCTGAATTCTCATTTACATATAAAAGTGAAAAATCAATTGCATCTCCTGTATCCAATTAAAACTAAAAATATTTCCACCTCTGCCTGTTTGAGCAAAAAATAAGATAATGTCGTTCTTTATTCTAATGATTCATTGCAGTTTATGGGCAAAGGGGTAAACTCGCATATAAGTTGAACTCAATATAGTAACAATGAAAATCCAGAGCCTTTTTATTCAAAGGTATGTGATGTCGAGGCTTCCTGTATAATATATTATTTTACATTAGGGGGGCATATACATTAAAAGAAATAAAGTGGTAATAATTTTAACCAGAAGCCTAAGTGATCTTTGTTTTACCACAGTTCATATGTTACCGGGCCTTCAGTTTCATAGCTTACCACTAGATGTCACTAGTATGTTGAGAATGGCGTAGAGAGGGGAACGGTGGTTTTAAAATCTATACCATATAGAATTGTCTGAGCCATAAAGGGTGAAGTAGCGCCTGAGAATGCGGTCTTTGTCTTTTTTCTGTCCATTGAACATGCCATACAGGGACATGTAGTGGTGAGGGCCGCGGAGTTTGACCCGGTGTCAGCTGGTTGTGATTGATAGCGCGTGGGGCTGTCAATGGGACCCACCTGGACACTGCACACTCTCCTCAGACTTTGCCTTGTAGCCTGGAGTTCATATTGGCTACTGAACTCGGAGTGCGCAGAATCATCGCGGCGTGGAGGTGTTCTTTGGAATAGTAATGACAGTGATGGAGTGAAGAAAAAGGCCTCAGAGGGGGGTCTTTCCGTGTCAGGGCTCTGTAACAAAACGCCTGCTCTGCTCTCTCCTTTTCTTTGAAGAGTAAAACCAGCACAAGCGCATTCCTGTGTGCGCGCAACCGAGCCTGGACTGCTACGGCGAGAGCGCGGCACAATGCCTTCCACGGACACCGGCAGCAGAGGAAACTTGTACTCATTATTTGTGGCTTGGACTTGCCTTGAATGGAAATGTAAGAACACGAAAGGACGTTGCTGTAGACTATTTAGATTTGTAATGATGATTTCAGTAGTGTAGTTATTTTGGGTGGAGCATTTTTGCGTGTTTTTTTCTTCTAATTAGTTATAAAAGCCATGTTTTGTTTAGATAGAACAATTGATTTTATGCAGGTTCAAGAGATGGGATGAACTGACCTCAAAGCGCTAACTCCACCCATCGGATAGTATCTTTAGCGGGCGGAGCGGAGGGCTTGTGTAGTTACGGGATATCTGACAACTCCAGCAGAAAACTTCACAAGGACAAAGTCCGTTCTGCGTGAGTACGTGGGAGGAAGAAACGCAAGGAACTCATTCACGTGTGGGATTTTTAAAGCACGAAACGATGCAAAGATGGCGCTTATAATGGGGACTGGAACTTGTATGGTGCCAAAAAGTGGGTTTATAGAAGTTTTAGTGCGCGAACAGTGGCATAGAGTTTTTGTGAACCTGAACGAGGAAACTCTCACATTGAGTTGCGAGGAGAGTGACAACTTGAACTCTAACGGCGTCAGTCATGGGTCATACCTGGACAACAATAATGCCAACTCCAACAATGCGCCCCAAAGCGTGCGCTCTGCTTTCACGGACCTTCCAGAAAGAGTGCCCGAGGCCATCGCCAACAGGAAGCGTAGTGTTAAGGTGACCAAGCAAGAGGTTGGGGGGCTGGGGATCAGCATCAAGGGCGGCAAAGAGAACAAGATGCCTATACTTATTAGTAAGATTTTCAAAGGTCTAGCTGCGGACCTGACCCAGGCACTGTACGTGGGAGATGCAATTTTGTCCGTAAATGGTGTGAACCTGAGGGAAGCTACGCACGACGAAGCTGTACAGACGCTCAAACGAGCCGGGAAAGAAGTTACATTAGAAGGTATGTAGCCTATGCTATGTTAGTCATAAAAGACAGAGAGCTTCTCACACCCCTCCTCAGAATGCTACACTTGTATTTTGTCAGTAGTACACAGCACATTCTTCTACCCAACAATAATCACACAGCCCTTGTTGTACATAAAACATTGCCTCTGCCCCACAGATTGTAAATACCATTTGGGCAACAATTAAATCTACCCTAAGTAGTATTATCTAGACAAATAGTTGAGAGAAGTTTGATCATTGCTATCTATCATTCAAAGAAGGTCATGCGATATGTAAATGAATGACTAGGAGAATGTCTGTACAGCATTATGTAACGTTGTTTATCATTGTTTTTGGGCAGTGATGACCTGATGTTCTTGCAAAAGTAAATGTTTGCAAAAACTTATCAAACTGGTAGTGCCAATACATTGATAAGTTCATACTATGTTTCCTTTTTCCTTCAAGCAAGGCCTCCCAGATAATGAGGGACAAAAAGTGTCTTATTAGTTATTGATAAGATTTTTTTTGTCATCCAGGTCAGTGTGTACCAATATCTTTCTTGAAAATCATATCACAACAAGAATAGCCCATGCTATCTTGAACACGTCTAATTATACATTATCAATTTGTGTTTGCAGACATATATTGGTTTAGTTCTAGCTTCCGATGCTAACAATAACTAATACTAAAACTTGTAGTACTATGCCCTTGGACCGGAGGTTTTCTGGTTCAAATCTCATTCAAAGCACCTATGTACCATGTTACA
Source organism: Periophthalmodon schlosseri (assembly GCA_000787095.1). NCBI lineage: Eukaryota > Metazoa > Chordata > Actinopteri > Gobiiformes > Gobiidae > Periophthalmodon > Periophthalmodon schlosseri. The sequence continues at coordinate 39,924 of KN482253.1, read as the reverse complement.
TGTTCAGACAGGAATGACATGTCATCTTCAACATATTTTGTGGAAATTTGTCAGATTATGCGGGAAAAGTGAGTCTGCATTGATGTCCTGATTTAAGAGATGAGTTACCCAAACTGCTGAAGAAGTTAATGTGTACATTCTGTGTTTAATCTTTTGCCTGAACACAAACATAATCCACAGCATCACACACATACTTGTGTCACTACGTTTCTTGTTTCAGTAGAGTTTGAAAACATTATACAGAAACCACTTAAAAAATGAAGTGTAATTTCCCCTTTTAACCACACAACGATGTTTCACATAAGCGATCTCTTCTAAGTTGACTCAAGCTCCTGTGAGAGCTCTCTTTCTAACTCTGTCCCTTCTCCCTCTACCCCTATATCGTTTTCCTATCTCTCTCTTTTACCCTCTCTACCTCGCTATGTCTCTCCACCTCTCCCCCCCTCTTTCTCTCTCTTTCC